>JAGKQL010000071.1:2052338-2097292 GCA_018398635.1 Cyprinodon brontotheroides | reverse complement strand
TGATTTTAATTTCAACATCACCAGCCACAGCACTGTCTCTGTCGCCTTTTCTCTGGTTACCAGTCCCAGATCCTCGCTCCAACTTAAATAATTTTTATTTTTCATTAAATAATAGAGATGCAAATAAATAGAAATAAACAGTCTCAGATAAGATCGGAGGTGTATCTATAACTACAAACCAATTTTATAAAATAAGGTCTATGTTAAATAATTCATTAACTCTTTATTTTAATCAAAACAAAATAAAATAAGCAATGTAATATCACACCAAGATCCCCAATAAACCTGCTTTTCATGCTTGACTGCAGGCCCACAAACGTCACCCTCAGCACGGCAGAGGTCCCAAGCGCCACCTGGTGGTTGTCCGGGTACATTGCAGTTCTTTTTGAAATAAAAAAACTGGCCTCAGGAAATACAACGTGATTCACGTGGGAATCACACAGGAATCACGCAGGAAACCGTCCATTTCCAACCAGTGCCCACTGTAATATGGTGAATTCCCATGCCACCATTAGTCTCCTGCTTAAGCCAGGCAAAGATCCTATGTTTCAACAAGTAATTCAATTAATTTTATCCAACCTAATTTATTAAGTTTGGTTAACTTGACAAATTTAAGTCAGTCTTAATCAATTCATTTACTTTATTCCAAATAAAAAAATTAAATCCATCTAACTTAATTTTAGAGCAAGTCAACTCAAAATTTTGAGTTGTTCCAACTTAAAAAACTAAACTACCCCATATTAAATTATCACTCACATTTTACTTAAAATCTAGCTTGCATTTAAATCATTTTAAAAGTTTTTTTTAGCATGTTATTTTAGTTTTTAAAATAGGAGTAAAATACCTTCATGCTACTCAGAAATTCCACTTGGTTAAAATAAGAAATCTACATAAATGGAACATTTTAAATTTTATTGTGAAAGCATCACAAACTTACAGGTTTTTCACAAAATATTATGCATTAAACATGCTACACAAATCTTTTCAAACTTCATAAGGGATATTACATTTCAGCGACCTGCTAGATCCAGTTCTGGAGAGCCATCATCTTGCAACTTTCAGATGCATCCCATCTCCAATACATCTGAATCAAATGAACTGCTCATTACAACGCCTCTGTTGAGCTGAATGTCTGCTGTTGTATAAATTCAGAAATTAGCTTCAGGCGGTATTGAAATAGGGTCCATCTGAAAGTTGCACAATGGTAGCTCTCCTGGACAAGACTTGGACACCCCTGTGTGAGGTTGTAGAATCCACCAGTATTCCTCAGGAAAAAAATTTGCTTTTTTAGATTTAACACAATTCCTCCTAAAAAAGAAAATCCACACTCTTAAACCATAACATTTGCCGAGAACATGTTTTGGACATAAAATATAATGACACTAGTGACTATTTTTACACTGAAAATAAGACCAATACCCAAAAAATATTTAGGCAAGTTTTCAAACAAAGATGTGGTGTAATAGCTGCCTAGTTTAAACCGAGTCCGTTAATTTAACTGACACCAGAAAAGAACAGAATAGTAAACATTATGATCTAGATCCATTCAACCTCCTTCAAAAAACACTGCATAAATCTGTTGATTCAAATTAAAAAAAAAATGCAAAAAGAAAATTCTGTGAAAGTGTCCACAAACTGCAGTAGCCTACTACTTTCCTACTTTAATTTTTCCTCCTTAACTTGTATATTTTTCACACACAAAACCAAAGAGATGAACCATGTAACTTTATGAAATGTCAAAAACAAAAAAGACCTACTCCCAAAATGATAATGTTCATCACAACCTCATCAGTAAACATCCTCCAGAAATACCAGTCAAACCTCCTTCAAAAAACACTGCATAAATCTGTTGATTCAAATTTAAAAAAAAAATGCAAAAAGAAAATTCTGTGAAAGTGTCCACAAACTGCAGTAGCCTACTACTTTCCTACTTTAATTTTTCCTCCTTAACTTGTATATTTTTCACACACAAAACCAAAGAGATGAACCATGTAACTTTATGAAATGTCAAAAACAAAAAAGACCTACTCCCAAAATGATAATGTTCATCACAACCTCATCAGTAAACATCCTCCAGAAATACCAGTCACAATTGTTATCCAGTAAACCCTGTATTACCTGTGGCTTTAATATGAACAATGTCCCAAAAGAAGTTCACAAAGTGCAGTTTTTTGAGGTGTTAAGCTTCCAAAACATGGCGCTCTTCTGTCCAAACAAAGAAGACTGAAGATCTTCTGTCCTGTTGCACAATATGCCAGTGTCTTTACTGTGAGGTCTGAAGTCTTCCAAACAAATTTTGAACTTTGGGAGACATCTTGTGCTGCTCAAGCTGCATGAAGATTTTTTGGAACACTTCAAATGTGAAGCGCAGAGCCTTTGGATAAGCCAGGTTAAGGGAATATATCAAACCCAGAAGCAGGGCACATGCTGAGGCAACTGAAGTCAGGTCCTGCAACACCTCCACTCCCTCAATGACGATGCCAATGTCTTCTGGGGGTTCTTCTAATCCCTCTCCCTCCTTCCGAATCACAAACACTGCCATGGTGAGTTGTTTGAGTTCCATCTGGGCATCATCTCCGCTGCTGCCCTGTAGTGAGTTAAACAATATGTTAAAACTTGAACATTGTAACTAATCTCTCACTACAGAATTTGGAAAATAAAAGCCTTGTAAATGCACGCACCAAGTATAAGATGTACAGCTTGTGAATTGAAGAGTGGTTTACGGCATTTGAAATATCCTTGATAAATTTTCCAAGTTCAAAGTTGCATTACAAATTGAATAACTCAAAGGGTGATTTTTAATTTTTTTTTAAAAGATAATGCATGTATATAGCTTTATATATGTTCCATCATATTACAGGCTTTAGCTTAAAAAACAATTTCTTAGATTTTATATCAAAGCAGAATACTGGTCCAGCCAATGGTCATCTTAGGGTGGAACTCAATACAAAATGCATATTTGTGTTGCTTGTCAGATATTTTGGAGCTGGTATCAAAATACCATGACTCTAAAACATATTCTTATTACCGTATTTTCACGACTATAAGGCGACTTAAACGCCTTTTTTTTTTTTCCCTCAAAATGTGCGTGCGCCCCTATGGTCTTACGTGCCCTATGTGTGTTGTAACTGCGACTTTTGAGACCACCTCATTGAGGAGATGATGAAAGAGTGGCTGAATGTAAGGAGACCAGGTGTTTTTCCACTCATCACCATCGCTGTTAATATGTAACTCCATGCGTGCCCATCTCACAGCTGATGTGAAAAACATGGGGAAACAAATTAACGCTGTGCTCGCTGTTCAACCGCTTTCGACATCGGTGTGAACCGGACCCAGCAGGTGCAGCAGAAGCAGCGAAGTTTACATGCAAAGTCAATGGTTGACGCTGGTCGTATAGGTGCAGCAAAAGGTCCTACAGCAGCGCGTTTTGAGCAGCAGGAACGCTTAAGCATCTGCCAACGCGCTGCTGCTGCTTGAGATGGAAAAATTGAAGTTTTGCTGCTGGACGCGCCGCATCAACCAATCAGAGAAGCTGATCTGGGAGCTGACAGCGAGACAGACACAGCGCTCTGATGAAAGATATGAGATGATGAAAGCGTGGCTTGAGGGAGGTGATAGCCTGAGCAGTGAGCCTATGTGAGGAGACCAGGTGGTTTTTTCCACGCATCACCATCGCTGCGTGCCTATCTCACAGCCGATGTGAAAAAAAAAAAGGTGAATCAAATGGATACTGTGCTCGCCGTTATCCCGGGGGTCTGACAAAGGGAACTTCAACCGCCGACATCGGTGTGAAGCTGCCGCTCAAAGTAAGGCTGCGAGCGCGGGGAGCCGATGGATGACAGACGGAGACCACAGTTTCAGGATAAGTGGAAGGCAGCCCGCAAGGCAAGTTACGCCACCGTTTGCGGATGGATTGTAGATGCTTGGACTAACGTGTCTGCTGGCTCTGTTGTTCGAGCTTTTGCAAAAGCCGCATTATTTCTGAGGAGCCGCGCTGCACGGAAAGTGACTCTGACAGCTAAGAAGGGGAAATTGGCATGTCTGATTTAGCGCGAGCTGTTTAATTCAGAAACAGAGGATGATGACTTTGATGGGTTTGATTAATACTTTGTAATAAATACATGAATAAAGCACAGTCATACTCTCAGTTTTGCCCTCGCTGTATTTTTAAATACGCAGTAGAGGTATTTAAAGGTAGTAGAGGACATTTACTCTGTATATAAAAACGCCCTATAGTCCGTATGCCTTTTTATGTGTGTGTTAAACACAGAAATGGGACACATAACTGAGACTGCGCCTTTTAGTACGGTGCCTTTATGGTCGTGAAAATACGGTAACTTGTTTGGCATATTGGTAAACAAGAAATGAAGTTGATGTGCTCTGCTGAACAGCAAATTCACCATTTCTGGGTTTATGCAGGATACAGCCACGTTAAATTTACATTTCTCACACCAAATCTGCCCCATTTTTTAAAACAGATGTTCACATTTAGAAAAGCTAGTCCATAAATCATTTAAGAAGGTAAAAACAACTGACATTGAATTTGTCCATTTGCTTGAATGGGATGACATGCAACTTTAAACCTTTAAAAACTTACACAGTATTCCTTAATAAGGTCTTTTGTATCCTCTCCAAGAAAGGTGATGAGCCCTTTCAGAACACATTCCCTTCGAATCCCAATGTCTTCAACCTGGAGAAAAGTTATTGTTATCAATATTTCATATCTGAAGAGATTCATGATATAACTAATATATTTGGGCTGTTCACAACAGCAAAGGCCTATCAGATGCCATAATGTACAGCCCACAAGTCCACTGGGTTTTAATGCTGCACTTCAAAATTATTCATATTCCACCTCTGCCACATTTTATCCTTCACATCTAAATTTGTGAAACTAGACTATATTGTTAAGGTTAAGGCATGAAGAAAATATGGCTCACCTTATGTGGTTTGAGGATTCTTGGTTCGAGGCCTGAAAGAGAAGTGGGTAAGAGAAGTTAACACAACAGGGTTCTAGCCAGAAATGCTAACGCTAATTAGCAAACGAATGCTAACGTCTGACGTAAAGCTGCATTAAACTTAATTGTCTCACTTAGACTCAAAGTAAAAAGCTTGTCTGAGATAAAATGCGTGACTGTTAATTGAACTCATGAAAGTAAGTTGTCATAACTAAAGGAAAAGAATTAAGTGAGGTTAAGGTAAATAAGTCCATAACATGAACTACAGCCCAAATACTGTTTTTAGAGTGTAGAAAGATGGAAATCACTCCCGATCTCCCCTATGGGTAGGGTAGCCTCAATTAAAATGATAGTCTTACCCAGAATTAACTACTTATTTTCAATGATCCCCAATAAAAACATCACCCTACTTGGTTTTAAGATTACTAGACTCATGCATCTCCAAATTTATGCGGAAGGAAAAACCTACACGTGTCAGTTTAAATATCTCTTCAAATAGACCAAAGAATAGGTGGTTTAGTTTTACCAAATATTCCAAAACTATTTCTTAGCCAACAGGCTACAATACATCTTTAAATGGATAAAACCATTAAAACAGGATGAGCCCTGGATAGATGTTGAACAGGAACTTTGCAGTAATATCATAATTTCAGATGTGTCATTTAGTTGAACAAATATAAAGCGGCACAAATGTTTTAAAAATATTCAACATCAGCACTTCTCCTGACAGCATGGTGGGATTTTTTTTTTTATGACAAGGTGCTCAATTTCCCTGTGCAAGCTTACACCCATCTGGAATAACCCTGACATTCTACAAAATAGCAAAATGTGTGATAAAAGCTTTCCTTTACTCAACGGAAGAATAAAGGTATTAAACATCTAGATCATTTATTTGAAGATGGAGAATTTATCACATTTTCTAGAGTTAATATTTGTTAATATAGGCATTAACAAAAATTCAATTCTTAGAATATGAACAAATTAAATCTATGATAATTAGAAACAAATTTAAGCATATCCACCTGTTGGACTTGCCAGCTTCCAACCGGAGTTGCATAATACCTAAGCATCTGCACCCCCAAACTACTGTCTAAATTATACAGGACACTGACAAAGACTGGATGATACAATATCTCTTCTTATTATTAAATGGGAGGTAGCAGATTTATGGAGTCAGCTTTGAACCAAAACATCTGGGCTCAGATATGTCTAAGAACTTTTACACATGACTATAAAGCCCAATTTACAATTAATACAATACTTAATCCTCACAAATAAAGATGTTGCACTCATACAGGTCAAAGATTGATTAATAGAACTGGGTTTTGCACAATCTCCTATCTTATCCACAGTGCACAGGCAATCATCTTGATAAACTGTCCTTAAATCACGTGTTATGGTTATGCACGCCGGTTCAGAGATTCTGGGTAAACCCGGACTCTATCACTGTGCCTGGGTTGAAAATCTCAATAATTTGTCCAGTTTGCTTGCTGGGTGACAATGAAGGATCTCTCTCTGGTAAAAAAAAAAATCTGTTTGCATACGAGACAATTCTTCTGCATTCCAGGGGGTCGCCAAGTTTCTGAAAGAAAGTCATGTGATCCTCATGGAGATTGGTCGTAGTTCTGGCTAACCGACAGCGGAAATCAGTACAGGGATCTGTTCAGATGATCATATTAATCTTTCCCCATCAGATGCATGGGCACCAGACGCCCTCTCTCTGGGCTCCGGTGGCCAGCTCCATCACTTAGTGTAGTGGGGGGTACTGGCATGCCTAGTGCGGGGTGCCGGGACTGGCTCGTGGTGCTAGGGTCGAGGTGGCATCGGGGCGTTGGGTTCTGGGGTGCCTGGTGGGAGTGGACTGGTCTGGGTACCCCCATCGGGTGTAGGGCTTGGGACGTCTCGGGGGCCTCTCCTACGGTGGCCGCTTGTGGTGCTCTCGGGGGGTTCTGTTGTGGCGAACGGGGGCTACTGGCATGGTAACATATGGCAGATGCCGGGTGGGTCTGGGGGTTTGGGATCCTGCTGGGGTGAGGGGCCCTCGGGAGGGAGAGTCGGGGGTTCGGGTTCTCAGCCTACCTGAATTAGAGACTTGGGGTCGAGGTGGATGGTGTACCCCCCACTGTCCAACCACTGCCAAGGCCTCTGGTATGCTGGGGGCCGATCGGGGCTTGTTGGGCTGGGGGGGCATGGACATCCTGTCCGTATGGCAGATGTTGGTGAAATACTCCCACTCCCATCCAGGGGGAATGGGAGGGGGGGTACTCCTTGGTGTGATGCAGGATTTTAGCCGGGCCATCAAGTGTGTACCCTGTCTGGTCTGTGGATGGTGAGTGATGGGGGCACAGGGTGGTGGTGCAACCTACGTGGATCCCAGCCAATAATTATTGGTGGGACTGTCGGGGAACGGGAGGTGCCTATTGGAGTGTGTCAGCGGGGGAGCTGGCTCTAAGGGAGTGCAGTAAGCACCCCAGTCCTTTGCTCCCCATCCCTGGAATCCTCCCTTCTGCCTGCTCCATCACACTGCCACACATGTAGGACAGCCCCACCTTCTGATGACATCCCCCACCCCAATTTTATTTTGCATTTCCATCTACAACATTTTCAAAACACACATCCATGTAGGGCATGTCTGGGGGGTGGGGGTCAAGGGCACCCTGGGGGGGCTTATTTCATGGGCCTCACCACTGTCGACTCCCTCTACCCCCTCTCACATTTAGATATTGAGGGTTCTGGGTTGTGGGTTGGGGGGTGTGCTGGCACAACCTGTCTCCAGGAGGGGGGATGGACTGTGCTGGACACCCACTTTTGGTACTCCAGTTTTAATGACACCTGAGAGCATCACGCAACAACACCACATTTGTCGCGGCGAGGCGCGGGGAGGATGGGGTCTTCTCACATCCTTGCCCCCTGGAGTCTGGGGCCTGGAGGGAGAGCGAGCCGCCTGGTCTGGTCCGTGGTCTTGGCGGGGGGCTGCTGCGGGGCATGAGTGAAGCAGAGAGGGTGGGGGAGGGGCGTGAAACCTGTTTTTTCTTCAAATTTTCAGTGAAGTCAGCTCTTCTCAATGTAACAGACTGCAGCTTTAATTATTGTGACCTTCTGAGTGTTGGTTTGTCAGCACGGGGCATGTGGGCCCTGATCCTAGGGGAGCTTTTGCTGGGGGTGGTCTGGTCCAGGTGCGGCGTTAGGGGCCGGGCTCGAAGCAGGAACGAGATGGGTTGGTGTGGCGGTGTCGCCACTCCCCTTCCCCCAATCCGGATTTTAGGTTCACTTATTGGGTCATCCGATAATCCCGGGACCAACCACTGGTGCCGCCGGATCTTTGGTCCTGGGATTATTGGATGTGAGTGTTATGTGTGTTTTATCCCGTTTTTCTGTGTGTGGTGTGAGTGGGGGCACTAGGGTGGGAAGGCATGATTGAGACTGTGAGTTTTTTTGTTTTCTCTCCCAGGTTGGGGTCTGAACTGCTCCCTCTCCCAAGCACACCTCAAGTCTCCGCCAAGAGCCCATTTCCCCCCCCTGCTCTCCCTCTGCTGGCTGGAGCTCGGGGTTTGGGGGTGGATCCCCGGGTGGCTGCTGGCTCATTCCTGGCGTCTTCTCCGCGGGGCCCGGCAGGCCGGGGCCTGGCTAGGGCTCCTGCCGGGGGGTGGGGCACCCCGGGGGCCTCGGATCCCTGGGGCCCAGGGCCGGATTCACTTCGGGGTGGTTGGCTGCCGGCGGAGCTCGCAGACTAATCCCCACGGATCTCTGTGGCTCCGGCATGGAGGTGGTTGGGGGACTTCCTCGGGGCTGTCTCTCCTCCTCCCTTGGTGGAGGGTTTCCTTTGTTTGCCCCCCTCCCTTGGTGCCTTCGCTCTTGGGGTCCCTTTGGGCGTCTGGGGCTTTGGGTCTCCCAGCCCTGGACTCAGTGCTCTGGGGGGTGCGCCTCTCCAGCTCTCCACAACCACTATTGAGCATTTTTTCTTTGGATAAACTTTACATGCAGAAGTGGACTTTAACAAACAACTATAGGTGCTTGGTTCCAGGTATTCAGAGATTCACTTCCATACAGAAAGCCCATATTCTGATCTTCCAGGTAACACAAGAGTACATATCAGATTCAATAATACTACTTCAGTAAGGCCATTATCTAGGTGTTACTTTATTGTATGTCTGTTACCATGTCTGCTGGTTGTGCTGTTCTTTTTACATCTCTTTGCAGGAGATGAGGCAGACTGAAAATGTTTTATCATTATCTCCTTTTATATCCTCTTTCTTTCATCTTTTCTGCTTTTCTTTCTGTTTCCTCTTCTATTCTATTTACATTGCAGTGTCCATATAATCTGTAAAACTCCCTGCATACTTATAATAAAGCAATTTATATGCATAATTTCAAGCGGAACACTATGGCCTTATAAGCTCCATCTTCTCTGCCCACATTGAGCTCTTATTGACTCTGGTCACCCTGCGTAGCTTTTTAATGCAATTCCATTTATTTGTGCTTGCGGCTTTTTAATTAACTACATTTTGGGCTGCTATGATTTCCTATTGTCTTGGCCTTTTATATTGTTTATTTTCTGATGTGCCTACAACTGTGCAGTGATGCACTTTGTATGCATTGCAGCGTTTATAGAAATAAATCTTTTACTTTTACAATAGCTTAGGCCATATGTCTCACATTGAATAACCCTTTTATTCAACTAATGACTAATAATCAATGATTAAAGGTTACTCAGCAGATTTGTCTAATATGTATATAAATAAAATGATTAACAGAGAGAACTAACTTAGTCTTCTTTTTACTTCCCCCAAAAACATAAAACCAAACAGGACTTGAATGAAATTTTTTTTTTCTAAGATCCCAATGAAGAGCAAGAGCTAATGATTTCCTACTGGTGGCCATAGAAGGTACATGGCAGGAAGGCATAGCGTTCATTGGTTTAAATACATTTGAAGGGAAGAGAGATAAGATAGGACTTGGCCGACCCCAAAGGGAGAAATTCACTTGTTACATCAAGGCCTCTAATAAACAACAGGAGGTGCAAAAAGAAGGAAAAAGGTGAATCAAAGAAGTCATTGTACAAAGTCAGGCTAAACAACAAACCAATAAGGAACAATGAATAGGTAAAATTTTAAAGAGATTTGAGCCCCATTTACAATAAGTTTTATATTTTATATACATTGAGGTATGATCTGTTGCAGTATAAATACAGTATATTGGTATTAATTGTTATTAGTATTGTGATAAAGTAAACAGTGCAAAGTGACTCTAGTTGCAGGTTTTAATAAATAAATTCAGGCTCTTATTGTACAGAGTTATTTCATTGTAGTTATTATATGCTTATTTCTCAGTGTATTGTAGAGTCTGATGGGCAGCAGGGATGAATCCACTCCAAGCTGTGATGCTCCTTCTTCCACGGGTGTCTAAGTTCGCCACTAAAGGAGTTGCTCAGCTCCTCTACAGTCCGCAGAGGGTGGAAGGTGGTGTCCATGATGGATGGGAGCTTCACCTCAGCACCTCCCTTCCTCAGCCACCCCTCCTCCACAGAGAGTCCACAGAGCAGCCCAGTGACAGAAGTGGCCCCTCCTGACCAGCTTGTTCAGTTTCTTCCTGTCCCCGGGCCCAGCTGCCAGGGGCCCAGCAGACCACAGTGTAGAGGGAGAGCTGAGGCTACCACAGAGTCATCATACAGGAAGTCTGAAGCAGAGTTTGGCTCACCCAAAAGGACCTCCCAGTCTCCTCAGGAGGTGGAGGCGGCTCTGGCCCTTCTTCTGCAGGGCGTCGGTGTTATGGGTCCAGTTCAGTTTATTGTTGAGGTGAACACCCAGGTGTCTGAAACTCTCCACAGTCTCTATGTCCTGCCCCTGGATGTTCACAGGGGGACTGAGGCTTTTTACTTTCTATTAATAAGAAACATCTTGATGTTGGAGAATATGTTTATTTCTATTTCATTATATTTACATTATTTATATTTACACAAGAAGGATATTGTTGAGTGAAATATTACTGAGAGAATAATGAAAACCTGCAACACTCATTATTTAAAGTTTATTAACTATAGAAAAACAAGAAGAAATGAATTGCAACTATAAAAGCAGACAGAGAGCTCAGACCTCCACCAAATCCAGAGGATGGTTCACATCAGCACCAGAATCTAATCTTCTGTTCTTTGTCCTAATTCACACCTGGTCTGAACATTTGATCCAAATCCATCCAGAACTATCTGAGTTCTATTGCTAACAGACAGACGGACAAACAAACGCTGACAAAAACAGAACCTAACTGTTACAGATCCAGGTTAGTTTGTGTTTGTTGAGAGTCTCATCATTCTACCAGTTGGGGCCACTAGAGGGCGCTATTGGATGGAGACTCTGACCTGCACCTGTCTGCTCCTCAGCAGGGGGCTGCTGCTCCTGTTGTTTCTTCTCATGTCTTTTCCAGGAGCTTTGGAAGACAGGAGGAAACATGCCTGAGGCCAGACACATTAGATGCTGTCTTTCCCTTCACTCCTTCTGTGGTTCCTCTGGCACTCGGTGGTCACCTCAGGCTTCTTCAGCTCTTTTTACCTGAAGACAGCAGCAACAAGCAGCACAGACACACAGTCAGCAGCAGCTTCCAGCTCTGCTCTGGATTCACTCTGATCCTGGAAGCTACAGAGCTGGGAAAAGTATTCACCCCGTTACAGACTGGTTCTGCTTTTTGTTACACAGAAATAGTTCAGATCATCAAACACATTTTAATAAACAGAATAAAGATAAAAATCAGCTTTAAGGTGATGATTTCAGTTCTTCTTATTAACCAATCAGAGAGGACTGCCAGCGATCACTAAGCTCTGCTATTTGGGAACATTAAGGTTTCTAATGCAGCTACAGTGGAGAAGGAAGGTGGACCGAACCAGAACTTTCTATCAGCGTTTAACAAGGAGATCAGGCTTTGTTGGAGCCTGCTGTGCTGCCTGCTAGTGATTTGAAAGCTTCTCACAGTTCAATTCATTTCCTTTGAAATCATCTCAGTGTTCAGAGAAATATTGCTAAACATCAATTTATTCAGTCTAGATAGAAATAGTATTAATTAATAACTGCAGTCAATATTCCTCCATACTGCTTTCCAGGTCAATGTATTATTCCAAGTGTCACAGTGGGTAGCATCAGGAATTTACTTTCAATGAGAAATCATTTTAGGAATGTTTTTAGAGCATAAACAGTAGTGTATGGGATTTCCTGAAAAGCATCTTGGCGTTCCACGGCCCTTCTGAGGCTTGACAGACCAAAATCAGATAGTCTTTGGCATTCAAACGTCTGCTCTGCCAACAATACAAGAGAAGAAGAAATGTGCTGTGTACCTGTGCAAGAAAGAAACAACGAAAGAAAAATGTCTGAGGACTTCAGTGTTGAGGAAAGAGCATGGAGTTCTTTGCTGAGCCTGAATGGCACTTTTGTCTGGTTTGGTCTGCAAAACATTCACAGACACACATTCAGCAGGCGCAGCTTGGATTCTACCCACTTTCTGACACTCTGATCCTTGGGCCAGCAGAGTATGGGAAAGTATTCACCCGTTTGTGGACTTTTTATGGACCTTTTGTTACACAGAAATGGTTTCCCTCCATCATTTGAATTTAATAAACAGAATAAACCTAAATCTCCAGATGCATTTGAGAGGTGAAAATTTCAGTTCTCCTTATTAACCAATCAGAGAGAAAATGCCAGCTATCATGTTAAGCTCTACTATTTGGGAACAGGAGTTAAAGAAATGCAGCTACAGTGGAGAAGGAAGGTGGACGAACCAGAACTTTTCTATCAGCGTTTAACAAAGGAGATCAGGCTTCCCTTTGTTGGAGCCTGCTGTGTGCTGCCTGCTAGTGATTTGAAAGCTTCTCACAGTTCAATTCATTTCCTTTGAAATCATCTCAGTGTTCAGAGAAATATTGCTTTAAACATCAATTTATTCAGTCTAGATAGAAATAGTATTAATATAATAACTGCAGTCTGTTTAAAAGATGGAAAGAATTCAGCCTCTAAAAACGGCTTTGATTGCTGTTCTGCCACTAAAGGCTTTTCCTCTGATTATTCAGAGGCTGTGAATCATTTTAACAGAACATTTTTGATCAGAATGGGAATAAAAACTGAGATTATTCTTCATGTCTATAATAAATAATCCCAGTTAAACATGGTCTGATTCTCACTTTGAAGCGTCTTTCTCTCATTTCAATCACAAACCAACTTCTTAGCTGGCGGTGTCCCAGTATGTTTGATGATTGTTGATGGTCAGACTGGAGACTGTCAATAAAACATCTGGAAACCCAAAACATTTCGCTTCTTTATTTATTGTCTCTAAAGCAGCACAGCAGCGCCATCTTCAAGGTTGTTTCCATCATTTCCAGTCCAATGACAGATAACAGTCTGTGTTCCTAAATTCAGCTCCAAGCTGAATGTGTTTGTGGGAACATGAATGTTTTTAGTGTTTCTGCATCATGTGAGGTGATTTTTTCCATCTGCTGTCAGACCAAATCAAGACAATGAACCATCCAGCAGCTGGGAGCTGAGCTGTCAATCAGCAGCAGCAGTCTGATCTGTGGGGCTGCAGGGGCTGATGGGAGCTTCTTGGAGGAGCTGTTGGAAACCACGCGGGCCCCCTCGTCTGACGTTGTGCCTGCCCTGTTTGGCCCTCAGCTGCATCAGAGCGCCTCTCCTACAGGTTCACCAGAGGAAACACCACTGCACAAAATGCTTTTCCCTCCCCAGCTGCTGCTCTAGGCTGTCTGTGTTCAGGTGAGTGTTTCCAGCCAATCAGGAGCCAACAAAAGTCCACCTGGAACAAACACTGTCCCACTAACCTTCATCTGTCTGTCTGTGTCTCCTACAGCGCTGGCCGCCATGGCAACACAGCTCAGATTTAACTGACCAGACAACTCTGACCAGTGAGAGTCGGTGAGAGCCGCCTCCCTCAGCTGTGAGTGAACTGATCAGTGTGGTGGTTATCGTAGTAACCCGGTACGAGAAGAAAAACAGAAACATTCAAAAGCAATTCTAATATCAAAAGATGGTAGCACAGAGAAACCTTTCAATCATCCTCTAGAAAAAGATTTCACAGCTGAGAGAAACAAGAATGTTCAAACCGAAGATCGCATACAGCTGCACTCCATCATATAGCCTCCTACTACTGCGGCTGTAGGAAGTCTGGTTCCCACAGTGAGAAATGATCCCTGCAGCCTGAACAAAACCTCCAGATGAACAGATGTCAAACAGTGTTTGTGATGAGAAGAGAGCAGTAAACCACAGCCCAGGTTCACTGGTTTCACCTCCATCTCAGACTCACTGAGATCAGGGAAATCCTTTTAGTCTTCTAATCTTTCATTATTTTATTGTATTTATTTCACAATTAATGATTTTAAAAACATTCTTCTTTCTACTTTGGCAATTTTGACTTTATTTCTAAGAATTGACACCTTGGCCACCACTGTTCTGGGGTCAAAGTAGATTTAAATTCATTGGGTTTTTGTATAAAAAAAATACACAGAGAACTTACATAACCTTATAATGTTTTATAATGCCTTATAATGCCATGGCAAACCAGATCTAAATTTCAAGAATATGTGAATTAAATGTTTTCAACTAGATAGAAAGAAGAACAATGAGAGAGAAATAGTCAAAGATCTATGTACATTTTCATTTGATTCTTTATCCAAAAATAAACAGTTTGCAATGAAATATTTGCTTTGGATTTACGCTGGTGAAGATTCTCAGTTTCTTCAAACTTTGTTTCCAAGTTAGAAGATGCTTCCCATTCCCATAAAACATTTTGCTTCCCATCCAGGAAGCTTTTTTCTTCAAAATTGCATCATTTTGAATTCATTTATTTATTTTATTTAGGGATTGCTTTTGGTAGAAATTAAAGAATGTTTTGCATCACCTCTTTTGAGTTGCAAGGAATAAAATCTTTATAGTTAGAGAAACAGATTTTTTCACTTGGCAGCAGATGATCAGCCACATGTAGTTTATTAAGTAGCAAAAGCAAGAAGAGACAAACTGCTGAGAGGAACCCTGTCAGGTTTCCGTTTCTGTTATGTGCCGTGGCAGTGCCTCAGGGGAGTGGAATTCACAACCTAGTTCAGGTTTATGGAATCCTGAGGTTCTTGATTTCTTTGAACTCCCACAGTTACTGTCCGGGTTCTGTTATCTCTGATTTTAGGCCCTTAAACACTGTATCCTCCCGGAAGCTGATAGTAGAAGCGAAATGGTTAAAGGGATGGGTTTAGAATGCAGAGGTGAGTTTCTCCCACTTGAGGGTCGGTAAAGTTCAGTTATTATTAGCTATCATTGTAGAGTCTGGTTACAGCTTGGGGATGAATGACCTCTGTTGTAGCTCTCCTTTTTACAAACAGGGTGTAAGAGTCTTTCACTTTAAGGAGCACACTCAAGCTCCTCTACAGTCTGAGCCACCAGGGTGAGAGGTGGCTGTGCATGATGGATGGAAGGTTGGACGCGCACTCCCCTCTCAGCTACTTCCTCCACTGAGTCCAGAAGCGCGGCGTGGGTTAGAAGTGACCTTTCTCAATAGTTTGTTCCAGTTTCTTCCTGTCCTGCTCTGCGCTGCCAGGGGTCCAGCAGGCGACAGGGAAAGAGAAGGAGCTGATGTCTACCACAGAGGCTGATACTGCTTAGCAGATTACAGCACCATGATACATTTTTAAAATTTTCTGGCGGGCCACCCACTAACGTTTTTAGCCAGTCTCATCCCATCGGCCAAAACTCACACCCATGACTTGTCATGTATTCCTCTGTCAGAAATATCATATTTTAGCTCGTAGTTTTTGGGTATCATCATGACCAAAAGGCTGTCAATGAATTAAACATTTCCATCATCACATTGGTAAGCTTAACACTGGTATTGTGCATATAAAATAATCTAAATTTAAATTTGATTGAAGGGAAAGCAGGGTAATCAGTGGAAGCTTTGTGCAACTTTGACTGATTTTCAATGAGGAAACAGGAGATTTGCTCTTCTCTCTCTCTCTTACTGTAGAAACAGGATGCAGCTGCTGCATCTGACTTACTGTCAGTGTTTTGGAGGAGGGAGGGGCTCGCTCACTCACACTGAAAAATATGGATCATTTGAAACCCTTTAAACATAACTTTCTAAACTCAAACTATTAAGTTTAATGGAAAGATTCAATTATGTAAATTGTATTTAATATTTTTGTTCAGGTAACAGAAGCATTACAATTTAATTTACTGTTTTATTCCATAAACTTATTTTAGGACCAGAATATTTCTTAGATTCACATGTATTTTTAGTAGATTTGTCAATTCTACATCCATTGTATTTATTAGTTACTGAGCCTCTTTGAATTTAGTGAAACTAAAAATCTTTATTCCAGTGTTATTTTACCAATCAAGCATTTGCATATAATTTATTTCATTGAACAACCTTTATCCTACTAATTTTTGTCATTCAACTCACAACCTAACACCTTCAAAGGGACGTTGTCTCATTATGTGATTTTTCAACTTTATCCCCCACTAGTTCACTCTGGTCACAAACAGTTTTTCTAAAAAGATACTTTTACTTCTGGAGTATTAGATGGATGGACTCAGATTTTAGTTGTCAGTCATAGTGAGAAATTCACAGGATCATTTAGCCTTTGACTTCAGAGAGAGCTTCAAGTCCAGGAACGCTCTGACTGAATAAGTGTAGATCTCCTCCATCGCTTCTCCTCTCAGTCTGTCTGAGCAGCAATGAATGCAAGCTGAACACCCCCCCCCCACATCACACTGCTCATCAGGAGCTTCACATGTTTATTTATCTATTCAGTTATTTGACATGGACATCACATAGACACTGGCCAACCAGATGTCCTGCTAAGGTGTGTTAGCACAGCTGCTAGAGTCCAACACCACTCCATACAAGGCTTTTAGGGCAAGGTCCCAATTAGACAAAATTTATAATTTACATAAACTGTGCAATTAAATACAGATTTAATTAATAAATATTGTGTAAACAAATCTACCCTGACTTCAACTAAAACATATTTAATCCTCTGTTACAGAGAGTTCCACAGTTTGGGTCCTTTACAGGAGAAACTGGACTGACCAACGGTTCTGCCTTTATTTTCAACTTTCCGGCCCCTTCGGTGTCACTCTGATCTCTACAAAGCAGAGAGAGTTTAAAGAAAATGTTGCTTTTGCTTCTGGATTCTTCAGATGGATGGACTCATATTTTTTGGTTATCTCAAAGTTTACAGTGGTGACAACTAATCACGGGGAATGCATTTAGCGACTTTCAGAGGCACAAAGTTTACCAGGGCATCCCGGCTAGACATAAGTGTGGAATCTCTCAGCTCGGCTGCCACTCTCCGGTCTGTCAGGCAGCAATAGAATACAACTTCAGAGACCCCCCCACCCCAATTACCTACACAAAGATATAGCAGCATGTCAAAATGTAAAAAATTGACAAAGCTGCAACAAAAATTCATTCCCAAAATTTAATTTGCACAATAAATACTTTTAACAGAGTCATACTCTATTTATCAGCAAGGATTACAAGATTCAAAAGTAATCAGCACAATAGTAATAAGTATATTCCGTGATGAGAAAATGCTGAACGCGTCCGGGTTGTTGATCTTCAAGGAAAAGTTCTCTGGTCAGAGGGACAGTTTGGTTGTGAAGCAAGGAGAGTCTTGACTTGTCTTGTAAACGATCGGTACCTCGATGCGGTTCGTGACTGAGCGGGTAGAGGGAGGTGCAAAGTCCTGCAGCGTCCAGAGACCGAGGCATCAGCTGAGGCTTAAAGGAATAGTACACCCAAAAACATGATTAGCCTTCTATATTTCTACTCACCCCCATGCTGGAAAAAAAAGTAGTACTCTTGATATCTCTTCAAATGCATCTGGAGATCTGGGAGGCTCTTTTTTGCTGTCTGCTGACATTCAAATAATGGAGGTCTATGGCCTCCATAGGGTAGCGTCCATAAAAGTCCACAAAAACGCGTCAATATTCCTCCATACTGCCTCCCGTCCACATGTAAGGGCCAAGCAGGTGGATGGAGAGGGGTAAGGGATCGGAGGAATGGCAATGTGAAACTGACAGATATTAGAACGTTTTGGATGGCTTCAAAAAGTATAGAGAAGGATTTGAATTGAATTCTGAATTGCCGTGAGCCAATGGAGTTGGTGAAGAACACCAAACCGGAAGGAAGGGAGGGGTTCTGGGTGATGACCGAGCAGCAGAGTTCTGAAGAAGAAGAAATGGGAGAGATTTATGAGGGTGCAAAAGAAAAGAAAACAACAATGAAAGAAAAAATGCTGTGGATATGACAGGAGGCAGTTCAGTGGTGAGGGAGGAACGGAGACTTGCTCTTTGCCGAATGTGGAATGCAGACCCGGTTTTATTTATGTGAGACTGAAAGGAGAGGGAGGAGTCGAGATGACACCCAAACCTCGCGTGAGTGGGGGGAGATGGGTTGTCAATGGGTAGTGAGAAACTTTACATTTTTGATAGGGTGGATTTAGTGGGCAACTAAATGAGTTCTTGTTTTATCGCTGTTTAATTATGGACGCTTGAGGTGAACCAGGCACTTGGAGTAGGCAGTTGGAGGGAGCAGTATGGAGGAATGGGTTGACATAAATTTTGTGTCATCCAAGATTTTATGGAGGAATGTTCGTCTCGAAAATAGACCTCCATTAGAAGGAAGGTGATCAGGAGACAAAGCCTGGAGGAACACCCCAGACAGGGAAGGTGTGATGAAAGATTTGAGCTGAATAAAAAAAGTGCGGTCCAGAGATTTGTCGAAACCAGTCAAGAGGATGTGAGAGAAAATGAAGGATAATCATGCCTTTTGGGTGTGAGAATGGTATCAAAGGCTGCACTGGTGATCAAGAAGGATGAGGATGGAGAGGAGTCCAGAGTCAGCAGCTTTTAAGGTTTTCGTTTGTGATTTTTATTAGGCAGTTTCAGTACAGATGAGACAGTAAACCAGACAGGGGTTGCCTTCAAAAGACTGTTGAGGGTAAGAAAGGACAGTGAGCGAGCAGACACAGTTTTTCATTTAGAGATAAAGGAAGATTAGCCAAGGGATGAAGAGGATTAAAGTTAGAGGGATCAGAACCAGGTTTAGTCAGGAGATACAGACATGCAGTTGCCTCAGGAAGGAACAATACCAGAAGAAGTGGAGGAATGAATAATGGAAGTAATGAAGTTCAGCCGGAGCTAAGACAGGTTTTGACCTGAGCTGATGGGATTGATTTTGAATGTCAGAAATTTCCAGCTCAGAAGTGGGCAGAGGAAGGAGGAAATCTCTGGCTCCGGGGAAAACATGAGGGAAGTGGGCCACAACAACATACATATGTAAGGCTGGTGAATGGAGCAGTTTTTTAAATTAAAGAAGGTTGACAAAGAATTGTGTGTCTAAGAATACATCTAAGAAAGCAGGGTGTCAGGGGGTCAAGATCAGATGCATTATGGAAAAGAGAGACTTGGCCCCCATCAGTTGGAACAGATAAGGTCAGAACAAAAATTTGATTTTAAATGCCCGGCCATTTGAAACGGGAAATTCTAAAGTAGATGAGTTTTATGTTTTTGCATAGAGCTAATCAGATTTTTTTCATGGATATGTCTGTGTAGACCTTGGCTTTTCATGTAGACCTAAGATAATGGAATAAATATAAGGGCAGAGCGGAAAAGGATACAGACCGCTTTTGGGAATCTCAAGGAATCGCGAGTTTATTGGAAAGCCTAGAGCCGTAGTGGGTGGAAAGGTGGTCCGGAGGCCTCATGGATTGGGATACCGTCTCCTATGGGAATCAAAAACGTAAAGAATTTTTATGTTCTTAGGCTTTATTTATGGAGAGAGACAGGGAAACCCTGAAGGATAAAATGATGATAAATAACATGGACATTATCAGCAGAACAGATAGATGGATTAAACCAGACTGAAATCAGGTAGTCAGGTACACAAGTAGTATTTTAATTGTTTTTAAAAAAGTCATCCATGTGGGTCCACAGATTGAAACAAAATATTGAGTAGGGCCAGGCATTTCAAATAAAAATATTCCATAGAGTATGAAAACAGGAATAGAAACAGGCAAGGTTGTTGACATCTCATGATGAAGTAAGCTGGACCTCCCCTAATGGCCTTAGCAGGAAGACAGGCAAAACAAAACCCAGGTGGAGAGGGATACGTTATGGGAGAAGTTTTTAGGTTGTTGCCAAAATTTTGTGAGGCAGAGGAGGTCCGTTTTACCTATTGTGTAAAAGTGTTTGTATTTTTGTAGGATGTGATTTTGAGCGTAAATACAGTCGCTAAAATCAGACATCCTAAAGTTCCAAAAACTCCACACACTTACCACACACACACATTCACACAACACACACACATATAGTACACCCACCAACGCCCACACATTCACGCCCCCGTCCCATGCCCACATTCACACACACACACACACACATTTCACCGCGCGCACGACGCCTATACATAGGAACTCCTGATACAGTGCGGAAACTTCACCAATTGTTTAATCAAACAGTAATTTGTTAAACACAGGACAGCATCCCCTCCTTTTATTACCAGACTGGATCCTTTTCAAGTCCTTGAAAATAAGAAGGCCGTGGTTGTGCTTTTGGTTTTTCTTGGGACTCAGCATGGTCCCTCCCTGCACCTCAAAGGGAAAGCATCATTCCAGACCATGGTCTGTTTCTAGCAATAGGAAAAGTTGGGGCCAGTGCTAGAAAAGAATGAATACCTAGCCCCTGTTTTGGCCCCTGTGTTTAATATTTATTTATTTAAAAAAAAATATTCTAATGATGAAAAGCGCTGAAACAGACATGAATCCAGAGGTATGCAAAAGGTTCCAATTTTTGTTTTATTACAATGCCAAATCAAATAAATATATGATATAAAATAGAGTCAGAAAAGGCACTGGGCTGTCATTTTGCTTGGTCCTGATGTTGCTGTTATTTTCATAATATCCATTATTGTAAAATGTAAATGCATATTTGTTATATACACTGATTTTGAAAAGTGGAAAACACTTTTGCATAAATGTTTTTTATATTTCAAAAATCCCTTCAGTAAAGATTATATTTTCTAAGGTAAAGCAAAAGCATAGTGAAACCATTTGGCACAATGACACATTTTTACAGATTTGCAGACGCCAGACACTAATAAAGGGATTTTTCTATTCTATTCTATAAAAGGGTTAGAAATACATAAGTAAATCTAAACAATGTATCTACAAAATATATCTGCAAAATCTCTAATATTCAATAACAAAAATACCTCATACATATTGTGCAAAACAACAATAAAAAAAAAAAATTAAACTCCTATCAGATTTATAGTTCTACTCTGCAGATTTCTATTAGAATCTGGGTTCCTAAATTACAGCCAAAACCCATTTACACAGTAAATAACAGATAAAATCCCTTTTTAGATAAACCAAACATTACCGCCACATATCTGACTCTATAACCATTAAAACAACTAATAGTAACAAGTAACATTTCTCATCACGGGAGCAACCCCAATGTGATGAGACATTTGTTCTTCCAATCAACCTCAGCCTCGGCCCAAGTGTCCTGGTTTTCTCCCAAATGTGAAAATATGGTTCCCACCATGGACCAGTTGAATGTCCCAATATGTATCTTAAATCCTAATGATGCAGGATATTTTTCAAAATAATTCCATCACACAGGTAAAACAAGAGCCTAAGCCCTTCTGGGAGTTCAGACCTGTCACCATGCCCCCAACAGGCACACAATATCAAAGACTGGGACATTTATGTATTGTTTCTTCTATGCATTTAAACACAGAGCTGGAATGGGTTCATAGTCACCTGGTGACATTGTACCTTGAACATCGCTATTATTGTCGTCTGTGCAGTTACCAGTAACTTATGCTGCTCTCCCCCCACAGTGTCCTTTTGTTCCCGCTCACGGCCTGCTCTGTGACAGGGGCCAAAGGGCCAGGGGCTCCTGTAGATCAAGTGTCCTGCCCCTGTACTGAAGCATAATACTTAAAAGATATACCTTCCTAATCATGATGCACTGGAACGACATGGTTACTGATAGGTCCTTTTTGGATCTATTTCTCATTATTTTTCTTACAAATTCTTTACCAATCAAAGTTCAAAAGCCCTCACAGCTCTGAACTGTTGTAGCAGAGATTTGGCCCTGTGTTCCTACCACCCAATTTATATGTCTGTGAAACCAGGAGGTATAGCTAGCTTCTTTAAGATAATGTATTGCACATGTATTTTGGGCTTACAGTTCCTTGCTATGATTGGCTTTTCCAGCCAAGTGGAGCAAAAACCAGAGAATTTCCCCAAAATGAGTTGGATGTTAAGAGGTTAAAACATTTCAGTGGCTTGTGACAATTCAAAGTGCTTTAAATGAAATAAAGGCATAGAGGCAACACAAATAGTTCAAGATCACAAAAGAGGGTAACAGTAGCTATAAGTAGCTGTTTTTATATTTTAAAAAATTGACTCAGAATTATTATTTTTATTAAAATGAGATGAAGAGAATGACTTAAAAATTAACCGAACCTTTTTAATAATATTTCTAGATGGCTCTGTTAAAGGTCACTCTAATCAAATGTTTATAGCTGTCATGTACTTCTAAAGCAGCTGAGGGTTTCTCAGCACTTTTGTAGCCTTCTGGGAGCACCTTCCAGATTAGCTTTCGAGCTAAGAAATCAAACGCTGCTTCTCCATGTTCCCACTGGTTAGTCTTGGTGAGAACACAGGCAGCAGCAATATCAAAGTTTGGCACATTTATGTATTGATTTCTTCTATGTATCATTTACCCAGAGCTGGAATGGGTCATATATAGTCACCTGGTGACATTGTAAAGTACAGCTGTGTGTCGCCTGTACAGTTGGCAGTAACTTATGCTGCTGTTTATTAAGGTCTGAGTTAGGGGCAATGGGGAGACATTGATATAACAGCAGGCCCGGCAACATGGACCCCTGGGGAACACCACATGGGATTTTATTTTGGTCCCTGAAATAAATTTAGCTACACATGTAAATTGAGTTAAAAGGTTCCCCTTTAAGTTTGGCAGCAGGGCCACAACCAAACCCTTCCTCCAATTCCCTAGTATTATATTAATACTCCGCTCAGCCTTTCCTCTCAGTCTGATTCATGATTCATCAACAGTCCACTATATTCAACACATAACTGAGACTAACGTCCGTCAGCTTTGTTCATCATGCCAGCATTCTCATTTTACAGAGATACCATCTGCTCACTTTACCAGACCGTAGATCCAAACTAAACAGCTATCTTTCCATCATCCTTCTCTTTGCTCTCTGATTTGGAGGAGCCAGTTTATTTCTATATCCCATTCTCTTCACCAATCAGGCAGCAGGCTGTTTACATCAGTTCAATCAGGGCAATTCTGGGTTTACTTGAATCAAAGCATCTTATTTCGCCGCCTCACTGCTCTTCAGCCTCAGCAGTGCTCCATCCCATCCAATCACCGCCTGCATGCAATCTCATTCCTCCCTGATCCCTCCATAGAGTTCTCAGCATCATGATCAACTCTTCTTCCTTCTGAACATCTTTAATATTCATTCATCCATTCCTTCAATCCCTTCTTTTCTTTAATCAGATTCTCCTTCCATCACTTCATCCATCTCTTCATTCCTTCAACCCTTCATTTATTCAACTCCTACATCTGATTTTCATCCCTCCATCCCTTCCTCCCCCAGAAGATGAATCAATCAACCAGCTTCTCTCAAGCCTTTACTCCAACAGGCGTTCTTAACATTTGCTAGCTCTTCTTGGCTATTTAAACCATGATATCCGAAGCCCCATCATTCCTCAGGCTAAATCTTTCATTTCCTTTGCTCCTGGAATAGTACATCCCTCTTTGACTCATTTCTCACTCATCCTGATTTCATTCTACTCTACACAGATGCAGCTCCTCCAGTCTTTTGGTCGTTATTTCAGAGGAAGTGGTTTCCAGCAAAGCGAATCAAGAGTTCATGTTCTCTTTAAATGAATCCATTGTCATTTCAGCAAACCAGTCCATCCTCTTTCATTCAGACAACACAGCTCATAGATATCATTAATAAGGAAAATCTCTCTCAGTGGAAATTTTACAATCCTTTAGCAAATTAACTCACCTTAGACTTATTCAATCAGATCCTTTAAGGTTTCAGAGCCAGGGGCAGAGCTAGATGGGGGGCTAGGGGTGGCCACCCTTAGCCAATCATTGCCCGCCCCCCCCTATGGCCAGCCCTACCGTTTTTATTTATACCACATTCCCTCTAATGCAGATGGTGGCAGCATACTCTCAAAGTGCATGTGGGTCTCCTGGGCTGGAGCCCTCCAGCACACCTGAAGCTCAGCAGCCCATCAGGAGACCTTCCTACATAAGCAGCAGTTAGACAAACCTTCGACGCCCCAGTGTTGACCTAGTTTGATTAGCTAACCTAAGCCTCTGTTAATCTAGTGAATCACAGTAGACTCTAGAGAAACCCAATTCTAACCTGCCTCTGTCTTCTCACTCACAGGAAACCTGTCTCTTGTCTGAAGCTCTGGATGAGCTTAGCCTGTTACCTGCCTGCCTGCCCTAGAGAGCCAAACCTGAAGATCTCACTCTGGAATCCACCTGCTGCTCTCAGGGAAAGAGCTGATCAGTTAAACCAAGGTCTGTCACTGGAAAGTCAGAAGTTAGACGCTGCTGCTGCTGAGCACTCTGCTGAACAACGGTCTCTGAAGCCCAACGGTTTCCCTCTCTCCAAGGGAGAAAGCCTGAACACTCTTCAAAGGTATTTCCAGAAACTTCCTGAAACTCAACAATTCACCTGTTTAACTGGCTGCTAATCAAACTATCCGTCTCTGCAGGCAGCCTTTTAAAGAACCTGCTTGGTTAAATAACAAGAACATGACGAGATCCTTGTAAAAGAAAACTTTCAATACATTGACTCTTTTTCAGGAAGTGTCCCTGATTCTTAAAGAGCAGTACATCTCCATTCTGCCATGTCATCTGATTTTAACGCGTTCCCTAATCATGTCCAGCAGTGCAGAATGAAGATTATAACTGTATATAGAATATTCAAAGATTTTTTTTTTATCACTAATAAACCACCTCTTCAATGATAATTATGCTAACAATCAAGTGTAACTGCTGGGTTGAAACTGAAGTCACCATGACAAAGATCAGCTGTCTTGTTTCTTTTCACTCTGATTCACACAAAACCATCCGTGGGACCTGAACTACTAATACAACATGCTGTAACACCAAACCTTGAAAAATGGGTTTCATGATGAGGAGGAAATCACTCACTCAAAATAAAAATAAATGTTTACATATACAGCAACAGCATAGTAATGGATTCAACCTTCCAGGATTTTGAAATTCAGGAGGTTGGTTGAAATGAGTATACAATCACACAGGGAAAAACTAAATTTCTTTGCAAAAAGTCTTCTTTAATTCAATCGAACCAGACATAATCATGCTATCTTACAGGTAATTGTGGATTTACCTGGAAGGTTTATCAATAAATATGATGGGATTACCCTGAATCTTTTCAGAGGAAAAATAAAAAGATTCTTAACAAAAATTTGCATAATGAAAACATGTAAACCTAGATCCAAAAATTTGGCACTTTAAAACTGCAGGGGTTCAAAAGTCTCAGGTACTAGAATATTTTCGAATGGGGGCTACGGAAAGGTTAAAAGGAACTCATGCAATCAAGCTGCACTGAGAATTAAAACATTTATACCAAACATTCCCTCTACTAATGCAGATGGTGGCAGGTAAGGACTAGTAACAGGGAAAATTGCGATTTGGAATTTTTTTATTAATTATAAACAGTCTAAATCAATAAAATGATATAGCTGAAAAGTTGAAAACGTACTGAAAACTTCTATGCTCATTCAGAACACATATTTTGTATATGGGATAATATATAAATGGAAGAAAGAAGAAATAGTTTGTCTTACATTTAGATCATCTAGGATGTGTACTTTGAAATATTATTGAAAATTAAAAATTTTTCACAGAAAGTGTCTAGTAGGCTGCTGTTAATAATCAAGTTTAACAATGAATAAGGTATAAGTGAAAGTTTAAATTTTGGATGTCTATTTTATGATTTTTATGACTGGTTTGCTCATGTCATTGAATAAAAGATATTGGGCAATAAGAAACAATGGAAAAATGTGGATAAATGATGGTACTAAAAACATCCACATATATTTACGTCCATTTCTATATCTAGAAACAGTTCAAAATCATGGGTTTTGGAAAGTGACCATAATCGATTATATTTGAAAAAAACAATAAGGTAGATAGGCTGGACCTACAATAATTTTTTATTTATGCATCTTTCAATTTATTTTTAAATAACTTTTTTTGACTGAAAAGAAATTAGCTTTTTCAAAGTTTGGTGAATAGTGATTAGACATGACTTTGAGAAGGTTTTTTTTTAAACAGGATCCTGTCTGGCAATGTGGCAATAAGAATAAAAAAAAGAGCCCAACAGATTCTGCTTTTCACAAATTGGAGCGATGCGGCTATAAACCATAGTGTTTAAAGCTTGATGTATCCCATATAAATAACTTTTATTATAATTCATGAAGGGAGTATTACAGATTGCCAGGACACTACAATGTAGTAGAACAGGAAATACAGGAAGAAAAACAGGAAAGGAGAAAGATGAAAGAAAGAAAAGAGGAAGAGAGAGAGACAATGATAAAAAGTCTTCAGTCTGCTTCATCACTGCAAAGAGATGGAAAAGAACAGAACAACCAACAGCGGATATAGAATAAGAGATCCAATGACCCTGAGGTTCTGGCGTCTATCCACTTTTCGGCCACCCCTCAGTGTACATTGGTTGTTCTGGCCACCCTTATAAAAATGTTCTGGCTACGCCTCTGTTCAGCACAGGCTTGTAGAAATGAACCAGAACCAAATTCTCCAGGATATCAAACCAACAAACAGAAATCTTCATGCCCTCTGTTTACTTACTGTTAAAGATAAGGCTCTGTGTTTTTCACCCACGGTAACCTATGTTTCCCCGTATCTCTTCCCTGAGAAATAGATCACTTTGGATAAACTCTTTAAATAACACTTCATAATCTATATTTATTAAATAACCAGGAGACTTATGACAACAGATTCTGATAGAAAGTGTAATCTTACTCAGACCAGAGAAATTGTTTAGAATATACTGAAGGCAGCTGCAACTTTCGCCTCTGGGCTCTCCTCTCAGGAAGTGTCCCCTGATTAACAGTTAAAAGGCATTTTATACATCTCCATTCTGCCACATCATCTTATTTTACATCATACACTGTTAGCGATGATCAGTTAGGCATCCAGCGGCTCCAACCTCATCATATTACATGTTCTTAGCAAGGACACCGCTCTCATTCCATTCCCAAATCTTTGCCACGTGCAGAATGAAGATTATAACTGTATATCCAGACAGAGGAACTGTCCTAATTAGATTAAAACAGTCAGTTCTGACACGCAACAGGCAGCCAATACCAAGGTGTAATAAACTCACACATCTTCAATGATAATTATCCCAACATTACTAACAGAAACTGTGTCCAGCAGCTGCTGGTAGCAGAGCTGGAAGTCACCATGACTCTGATCAGCTGTGCTGTGTTGGCCTTTGGAAACCGTCACTCTGATTCACACACTAATATTATTATCAGTGGGACCTAGAGGGGCTTCTAGCTAATGCTGCAGACACTGTTTGTTGGTAACTGAGTCACCAGATCCAGATGTGACATCACCACGCCTGCCATCCTCCATCTTGGTAGACCCTAGCTGTAAACTAGTCTAAATCCCACATCTGGCAGACCTGACCTGCATTGTTAGTTGATGATCATTCATTGGTAGTTTGATCAAAGAACTCAGGATGGTTCCCAACTCAGACTCAGCTCTCACTCTGCTTCATGACACCATCAGCATCCAGGAAACCACAGACCACCATGCAGCGTTCATGATCACAGGAGATTTCAGCAGCTGCAGCTCAGACTGAACACACTGAAGACTTTCAGCAAGACGACGTCCCAACAGACAAGGAAACACACTGGGATAGATGAGAGCTTTCATACATGATGTCTGCAGAGCTTCCTTCAGACCTACTTTGGATCTTCAGAGATTCACATTTCTGATGGTTCTGCCAAGGATCCAGACAGGAGCTCAGAGCAGCTTCTCCAAGACAGTTCAGCTATGATCTGCTGAACATCAGCTCAGATTACAGGACTGTTCTGTTCTCATTCAGACACTTTTGAAATCTGCATCCAATCATGAAGAAGCAGCAAACTTGATTCCAGTTGATCCTGAGGACAACATGAAGATCTGAACTAACTCCCAGATCCAGTCCATGTGGACTAAAGTAGTGGAGCGACCCACTGACTGACACCAACACCAGAACCATGCTGCTAGTGCGGCTAAAAGAAAAGAGAAGAAGAGACAGTCATGTTGATGTGAACATTAGAGAAACACATCATGGAGCTGAAATCTGATCCTGCTTCATCATTTGGACCGCTTCACCTCAGCTGACCCATTCAGCAGCAGACAGCTTTTCTAGCAGTCTTTCTCACTGTGTGGAGGATACTGGAACCACATCTTTGGTTCTGGAACCAAACTGGATGGAACAGGTAAGAACCAACATTTATTGTTTGATTGTAGAAGTTAAAATGTGTTTAAAGTCACTTTCTGCTGCTTCAGGATTTACATGTTAGTTTTTATCATTAGGAGAGAATTCATCATGAAAATATCAATAATTGATGGAAAACATGTTAAAAAGTCTCTGAACAACTTTAGAAAATAAATGTTGATGTTTTTACAGATATTGGAGAATAATATCTGAAACCTTTCAGTAACTCTAACCCTGTAATATCTGCTAATATTGTTGATAAAAGTCTAATTACTGTAAAATATTCTTTATAGATTCACTAACTGCTAAACCTCAGTGTTACATGTAGCTGAGAGAGAAAAACTGAAAATAATCAGAGCAGAAAACAGCAGACAGGTTTTTGTAGCAGTCTTTCTCACTGTGAGGGGGATGGAATGGATCTTTGGTTCTGGAACCAAACTGTATGTAACAGGTAAGAACCAACATTTATTGTTTGATTGTTGAAGTTAAAATGTGTTTAAAGTCACTTTCTGCTGCTTCAGGATTTTAAACTAATTATTTGATCATTTTAATAATCCTGTTTAATCTGCTGAAAATGCATCAAATCAAATATAATTTATTTAGAAAAGGATTAAAAATCTCTGTGAATAAATCCAACATTTAACTTCCAAAGGTTGTAAAGTAAACCTGGTAATAAACCCTCAATGTTTTCTGATCAGCAGAGATGTAAATATGTTTCAATGAGTTCAAAGCTCCAAAGTTTCTGAGCCTGGTTTTAAGTTCAGAGTGGAGCAACAGAAACATTTTCCTGCCATGAATCCAATGATTTTCCCTCCTAGTTTTAACCAGTGTTCAGTGTGGCTGCAGGGTGGATCAGTGGGTAGAGCAGCTGCTCCATGTTCTCACACTGTTGCTCCTTGATGCAGCTGTTCTGGGTCAGAACTCGGAGCCCGGCCCGTTTACTGCAGAGCTTCCTTTGCTCTGTCTGCTTTCTGTCTGATAGAGAAAAAATGTTCCACAGAAATATTACAGTTAAGAGATTTGATACATGAAAAACTGCTAAATGGTTAAGATGCTGTTTTCATTTATAATCTACTTTTATTAAAAACAGAAAAGTTTGGTAACTATAACAAAACAATACATATGAAAATATGATTTTTTGAAAATGTTTTCAAAAAGAAATTATCAGCAAAATTGCCTAAAATGAGATAAATATCAGATAGCTGCAGCGTTTTAGCAGAGTTTCTGCTAAAAATCAATTCTACATTTTCTGTAGTTTCAGCAAGACAAAGTTTGTTTGTTTTTTCAACTTATGATTTGAAGAATAAAATTATAGCTTAATTATATTAATCTATTTTTTGGTAAATTTCACTATGAAAATGAAATAAAGAAAATTGGGTAAAAATGTAATTTTCCATTTTCTGCTGATTTATTGATGATGTTAGTGAAGCTCAGAGGAGGGTAGAGTCACAAAGAAATGAACCTCTGAATTCATTTTGTTGAAATTATAGAATCAGACAGAAATTTAAAATGATCTGAAAATTCTGGTAATTTGAATAAAATTATAAAAATTATCTTAACAATAAAAATATGTTAATAGAGAAATGTGGGCTTAATAAAGCGTCTGTTTAATTCCTGCTTAAAGGCTGTTATTGTCTAAAGCAGCGGCCTCCAAAGTTCTTCCCATGGCGGACAAAAGATGTCAGTTTTAAAGTTCTAGACGGAAACAAAATGTTATATATTATTTTAAAATATTTTAAAACTATTCAGCTTTATCTGATCAACAGTTAACTAATCTTGCAATATTGTAATAAAAGAAGCACAGGGATCTGATTTCTAAAGAAAATGAATCAATAAGTCGTTGAAGATCCAAAACATTCAAAGTCTTTCAGGTTTTCTTCTATAAAAATATCAAACAATGGCCTAAAATGTTCCGGTTTATTAACTGTGTCTAAATGTTGTGTTTCTAAAACATAGCAACATTAAACAGGATGTGGATGTGGCTCAGTCCTGCTTTTCTTTGCCTAGTTTCATTTTTGCGCCACCGTACCCTCTGACCACCATCAGTAGTCAATGCAGCACAAGTGTTTTGCACAAGGACACGGCAACGTTGAAAGCTTGGGACCTGAACCGACAACCCTTCAGTTGGAGGGAAACTCCTGCATCTGAAGCCACAGTCGCCCATAAGATAAAATCTATTTGCCATTTTCTGCCTATTTATTGATAACTTGAGCAAAACTCAAAGGACTCATATTCTGAGTAACTGTTGGATCAAAACCTCTGATTTAATTTGTGAAACGATGAAATCAGAAAGATAGAAATATAAAATTGGCGTGATTCGGTGGCACAGTGGTTAGCACGCACGACCCATGTACGGAGGCCTTAGTCCTGGACGTGGCCGACCCGACCTTTGCTGCATGTCTCTCCTCCTCTCTCGTACCCCCTTTCCTGTCAGCCCACTGTACAAAGAAAATGAGCCACCAGTGCTGGAAAAACCTTAAAAAAGAAATATAAAATTATCTGAACATTCAGGTATTTTAAAGAATTAAGTAAAAAAACATTCTTACCAGATTAAAACATTTTAATAAAGAAGTGTGGGCTTAATAAAGCGTCAGTTTTATACCTTTTTAAAGGCTTTTATTGTCTAAAGCAGCGGTTTTAAACTTCCTGCCATTGGGGCCAAGAATCTCAATTTTAAAATACTGAGGGGCCACAAAAGTTTTATTGAATCTTTATAAAGTTTTAAGAACAATATTTTTTCAGGTTTTTCAGCCATTAAACAGTTAACTTCCTTTGAAATATTTGAAACAAGCAGAACTAAACCTTCTCCCCACTGGAGCCCAGTTCAGGCCAAGAACAGTCCAAAGTCCTTCCAGTGAGGATATCTACTGGTTCCTGTCTATTCAGCTGAGCTCCATGAGGCCCAGCAGGCTCAGCAGATAGAAAATAACATCAGAACCATGAAGATTGTGGAGAAGAAGTCTGACTTTAACATCAGCTGTAGGTGTGTCTCTGTGTCTGGAGCATTTCTGCTTCCAACATGTTTTCTTCATCCAGTGAAGTAACTGGAGGTGGGAGAGGAGCCAGAAATGTCCTCCAGTTAGAGCAGAGTTCCTTCCAAAGAATCAGCTCTGCTGAAGCTGCCATGAGTTGGTGTTTGATGTGAAGGTGGATCCAGTGTCTGCAGGGAACTTTGTGCTGCATTGATGAGTAGTTTAGTGATCAGAGTCCATGTAGTTTCCAGGATCAGACTGAATGCAGTGCAGTGCTGGAAGCTGCTGCTGACTGTGTGAATGTGTGTCTGTGCTGCTTGTTGCTGCTGTCAAACTTCAGAGGAGCAGCTGAAGGAGCCCGTGGTGAGCGTGTACCCAGCAGCATCCAGAGCCCACCTGGAGGGGAAGAGCTCCCTGCTGTGTCTGGCCTCAGGCATGTTTCCTCCTGAGGTCAAGATCTCCTGGAAAAGACAGAAGAAGGACGGTGATCTGGAGAATCTGCAACCTGCTGAGGGAGAGCAGCTGGAGCTCAGAGAGCCGGGACGCACCACCTCCATCTTACTGGTGGATGGGGACCCTGTCATCCCCTATAAATACCACTGCTCTGTCCAGCATGAGGGGGGAAGAGTGGAGGCCCAAACACAACAAGGTAATGAAGGCTTGGTGACTGTGTTCAGCAGAGATTCAGCTTCATGTGGAGACGCTGTCAAAGAGAGCAGAGGAGCAGAGGACGGACATTTCTCTCTGCAACTCCAAACATTTGACTCCTTTTCTGTTTCAGAGCTTCCAGCTCCAGCAGCCTGTCCTCCAGAGAGACCAGACCTGGCAGCTCTGCAGCAAGCTGACTGTAAGATCACCTGCTGACAAATACATGATCAGCTTCAGCTCCTCATCAGCTGGATTGGTAGATTTCTGAGCTCTCTGTGTCTCTGTGTGTCTGTCAGTGTCCTTCCAGTCTCAGTGCAGGGTGAAGCTGCTCCTCCTGCTCTACACAGTGCTGATAGTGAAGAGTCTGGTGTACTGCTGTGGACTCTCTCTGCTGATGAGCCTCAGAACCAAGGGACCGTCCACCAACTGAACACATGCTGACTCACTGCTTTCTCACCAACTTTTCTTCCTTTGCTCCTTGTTAAAATCTCACTTCTGCTGAATTTTCCTGACGTTAAAAACTTTCTGCTTGTTTCTACAAAGATGATGACATGTTTCTGTCATGCAGTGTCATTTGTAAAATGATCTTTGTAGCTTGATTTGATCGTTTGAATCATTTTCAGAGCTTGTATTTCTTTGTTGCTTCTCAAAAAGAAGCAGAATGGTGATTTTCTTTTTATTGTAACTCAGCTATGATGGAAATCATTCAGATTTTTATTAAAACAATCTATAATTCACTTCAACTGTGTCTTTAATAGTCAATGAAATGATTTATTTTCCATTGCTCATTATATTCCTTCATCTGGTGGATCCATGACAAAGATTGCAATAAACATGATGAAAAACAGTTAATCATCATTTTCTGTAACCTGTTTAGATGAATGAAGTGAACCAAAGGACTAAACTAGAACCTTCACCTCTTCACACCTATTTTAGCAAACATGCATCAGTTTGGATGCATCACTCAAACAGCCACAATAGCGTGTTCATTCCTCCAATGCCAGTTATCACACATTCAGTGCTGACCTAGGAACCTTTGGCAAGCAGTTGTTTCTGGTACGGCTGGTCCCTGATGGGGAATCTGATCATTGATCATTGATCTAGAAAAACTCTCACTAATGAGCAATATTACATTTTATTAGTTATTAAAGTAAAAATCTCAATTTGGCAAAAACACAACAAAATGTTTTATATTCAAGTCTATAAATTCAGGCTTCAATAATCTGGTTAAAGTTGAATGATGGACAAAGTTTTAATGCTGATTGTTAGAATGAATTAGCATCATTAAACAGACTGAGCTGTTTTCAGTCTGATCAGAGGTGATTGATCAGCTCTGAGTTCAGGGTTTGAGCTGTTTCTCTCTCAGATGAAGAACACAGCTGCTTCCTGTGATCATTCTTTCAGCTCAGTCCATGCTTGTAACTGTCATTGTGTTATTAAAGTGAAAAGCCACAGCTAACGGTGTGGAGGCTGCAGAGCACAAACCCACACAGCAGCAGGAAAGGAGCTTTGATTGGCTGTCAGCAGTTTGTTCTGTTCTAATAACCACTGAGAACAGATTCATATCTGCTGCTCTACAAACTCATCATCTGCCTCCATCTCTGTGGTTTGTTTCTGCTTCCTGGAAACATTTTATTTGTTTTTATTCAAATCAACATTAAAGGTGATTGTATAGAAAGTGAATCAGCTCAGGAGTCCAATTAGACGAGCGTCATCATTAATTCTCAGTGTTCTCCTGGTAAATCCCAGCGACTCACTGAGCTCCAGCTCATCAAACTACTTCAGTTCTCCTCAGACATGTTGGCTGGAAGGTGCTGAAGTGAAGAAAATGAGCAGCTTTTGTTCCCTGGGACATGGAGCTAACTGGTGTTTAGCAGGACAGCATAGATCTGCTTCCCTGAGACGTCTGCTGTAGCTGCATAGAAGACCAACAATTACAGCATTAAGGGCCTGATCTTCAAAGACTCTAAATTAAAGCACTAATCTGTCTGTGCTTTTTTTGTGTGTGTACAAAAAGTTGGTCTTTTTTCCGTGCATTAAGTCGGCCTTTTGCAGGTGACCTACAAATGAAATATAAAACATGATATAAAACATGAGTTTTATAGCTTAAGTTTTTTTCCTGTTGATTGTACCAATGCCTCCTTTGTGGCAACAATGACTGCAGATATTTTTATGTGTCAGTTTCCACCTGACTTTTAGAAGTACTAACAAAAGACCCAGATACTGCAGCCACAGCTGAGTTTCCATTTTGGGAAAATTACTTTGCATCTTTTAAATGTTTATATTTGCACATCCTCCACCCAATGGTGGCTGGCCAATAGAGGGCGCTGGGGGGTCACCCCACCCACTCAATGACCTTGATTAAAGGTATAGTGGAGGATTTTCCTGAGTTTTTGAAAAGACCCGCCCTCTCCACTTAAATAAAATGTACATGCACAACCCTGTACCTGCTCCTCCAGAGGGAAGGCCTATTAAACCTGGTGAGAGGCGTGCACAATCCCATTTCTCCTCATTACGCGCTCTGTTTTAATAGTTGGTTTTTATTTCGCTCCATACAAAAGTTTACTTTCCTACGAAATTTGCGAATTTTTCCACTATGTCAGACTCAGCACCGGTACGAGGACGAGGGCCTTATGTAAACATATCACCAGAATGATTGACAATTAGGAGGATGAATTATTTTCATGATTCACACAGAAGAATGAAGCATCCTCGACTATAGTTTTAATGGATCATTAAAACCCAAATAAAAATATACATATAAAATTGAAATATTTTAAAATATGTATTTTTTAGATGTTCAAGATAAATAATCTTTAACGTCGAGTAAAGCTGTTATGTTCGTTGTTGGATTAGTGACGTATTTCCTCCCTGGGACGCTAAAATCTTTCCCATAGACTCCTACCTTTGCAAACGTTTGCTGTTGTGTTTTGTGAGTTTTCCATCTTTAAGTTAAGTGGTTTTAAGTAAGTAATTTATTACTGCTGACCGTGACTTGAAACACTGAAGCTAGTTAGCACCGATTAGCCTGTTGATGACACAGCTCTAAGAGACCAGTGTTGATGCTTAACAGTTTGTGTGTGCATAGAATAGAATAGAATAAAATAAAATAGAATAGAAAACCTCTTTATTGTCCCATAATGGGCAAATTTACCGCAGCATAAAGATTATTGAAAATGGTACCCAGGTCATCCGACCTGGGTATAGGGGCGCTAGACTAATCAAACCATCTAGTAGCTGGTTAAGTCCAAAATTTCCCTCAGGATAGCTGGCGCTGTGTTTCACAGTTTTATCTGGTAAAGCGAATGATTAGAGGTCTTCGGGCCGAAAAGATCTCAACCCATTCTCAAACTTTAAATGGGTGCGATCATATATGAGCTAGTCATGGCTTCTGAACCGGGTTTAGACTGCTTTGATCCATTTAAACTCTCTGAATTAGTTGAATTAATGTCTTCATCTAAGCCTTCAACTTGTATGTTAGGATCCAGTTCCATCCAGGTTATTTAAGGAAGTATTCCTTTGATCTCCTCCTCCATTTTAGATGTGATTAATCTATCTCTGTTACAGGGGATATGTACCTAAAGCTTTTAAGGTTGCTGTAATTAAACCTCTGCTTAAGAAACCATCTCTTGACCCAGATGACTTTGGTCAATTATGGAAAGATCCTATCTTCCTTTCTTTATCCAAAATTCTTGAGAAAGTAGTTGCCAAACAAGCTTGCGGGTCACTTCCACCATAATGAACTTTTGAAGAAGAGTTTCAGTCTGGCTTTAGAGCTCATCATAGCACTGAAACGACTCCCTCTGGTGAAAGTCACTAATGATAATATTCTCATGGCCTCAGATAATGGACTTGTATCTGTGCTAAGATCCTGTTGGATCTTAGTGCTTTTCCATTTGATTACAGTTGACCATAATATTCTTTTAGAAAGACTTGAATATTTTGTTGGAATTAAAGGAACAGCACTAGAAACTGGTTTAAATCTTATCTATCTGATCCCGAATTCAGTTTGTTCATGTTAATGATAGATTTCAACAAGCTCAAAGGTTACCTGTGGAGTACCACAGGGATCTCCAGTGCTAGGACCAATTCTCTTTTACTTTATACATGCTCCCAATTGGTAGGATTATTAGACAGCATGGGATTAATTTCCCCTGTTATGCTGCTGATGATACCTAGCTATATCTGTCTATAAATCCAGATGAAGCTAACCCATTACATAGATTACAGGCATGTCTTGAAGACATAAAAAACCTGGATGACTCTTAACTTTCTGCTTCTGAATGCAGACAAAACAGAAGTTATAGTCTTTGGACCCGAGTCTCTGAAAAAGAAGCTGATTAGCCAGTCACTTCATTTGGATGGGATTAAACTGATTTCAGATAATAAAGTAAAAAATCTTGGTGTTATTTTTGATCAGGACCTGTCATTTAAATCCCATATCAAAAAGAGGTTTCTAGAATTTCCCTTCTTTCATCTGGAGAACATTGCAAAAAATTAGAAATATCCTGTCCAGGGGTGATGCTGAGAAACTAGTCCATGCATTTGTTACTTCAAGGCTGGACTATTGTAATTCTTTACTATCAGGAAGTCCACAAACTGTAGTTAAAGCCTACAGCTGATCCAAAATGCCGCAGCCAGAGTTCTAATGAAAATTAAAAAAGAGAGATCATATCTCGGCCTATCCTGGCTTCTTCTCATAGGATTTCCTGTTAAACTACAGAATAAAATTTAAAATCCTCGCCTTCTCACATATATAAAGTCCTTTAAATGGCCAAGTTCCATCTTATATCAGAGATCACCCATTTATTCCTTATGTTCCTAACAGAGCACTCCAGGCTCTCAATCTGCAGGTTTACTAGTGGTACCTAGAATTTCTAAAAGTAGAATGGGAGGCAGATCTTTTAGTTGTCAGGCTCCTACTCCTGTGGAACCAACTACCAGTTTTAGTCCGTGAGGCAGACCACCTGTCTACTACTTTTTAAGGCTAGGGCTTAAAAACTTTCCCTTTTGATAAAGCTTCTAGTTAGGGGTGGCTCAGGTTATCCTGAGCTATCTCTATAGTTATGCTGCTATAGGCTTACACTGCTGGAGGACATAGGGACTCCCATTTCATCAGTCTGCTTCATTCTCTCTCTCTGTTCTCCTATTCTGCAGAATCTGTTAGTTCAATCTCTTAACCTTCTGCTCTCTGCTTTTCCTCAGAGTAGCTTTGCCTCGTCTGTTCCTGTTTGGCTGTGACGCCATCCTGAAAAGAAACATCAGCTGTGCTGCTTCTGTATCAACACCCTTGTTTTATAGATGTTGGAGAGCCTGCCTGTTTTCCAGTGTGGTCCTGTTTCTCTGACCGTGACTGAGTGGATGTGCTCTCTTAGCCCCTCTGGCGCTGGGGCTGCCTTGGAGCTTTCGTCTGCCTGGCTTGTGTGTTTTTCTGGGCGGGGCGCCTTTTACAGCTGCTTTTTGTATCTCTCTGTTTCTGTCTCCTTGAACCCCAGTCGGGCACAGCAGATGGAGTCAGCCACACTGAGCCTGGTTCTGCTGGAGGTTTCTTCACATTGTTAAAGGGGAGTTTTTTCCTCTCCACTGTCGCTACAAGCATGCTCAGTGTGGGGGATTGTATTTGAGTCAATGAGTCAATGCAATCAACTGGTTTTCCTTAGATAGAAAAAACTTTGTATCACCCTGACTGTATGATCTGTGGTTGAACTGTAAAGTGCCTTGAGATGACATGTGTTGTGAATTTTACGCCATATAAATAAACTGAATTGAATTGAATTAAGAAGCCGGCTTGCTGGCTTGGAGCCAGACATGGAATGCGAGCCGCCCAGTGGGATTACTTTTGGTAAGCAGAACTGGCGCTGCAGGATGAACCGAATGCTGGGTTAAGGCGCCCCACGCTGACGCTTATCAGACCCCAGAAAAGGTGTTGGTTGATATAGACAGCATGATGGTGGTCATGGAAGTTGGAATCCGCTAACGAGTGTGTGACAACTCACCTGCAGAATCAATAAGCCCTGAAAACTGATGGCACTGGAGCGTCGGGCCCATACCTGGCCGCCTCCGGCAACAAGAGCCATGAGGGCTAGGCCATGGTGAGTAGGACTGACGCTGCGGTGAGCACGGAAGCCCAGTGTGTGGGCCCGGGTGCAGATTTTGGTGGTAGTAGCAAATATTCGAACGAGAACTTTGAAGGACGAAGTGAAGAAGTGTTCCATGTGAATAGCAGTTGAACATGCGTCAGTCGTTACTAAGGTCCTAAGCGTGGGGCAAAGGCCTATGTCAACCCCGGCCGACCGAAAGGGAATCGATCAGCCCCGCGAGGGGTCCAGTGTGTTAACGCAAACGAACCTGGAGAAGCTGGCGGGAGCCGCGGGGAGAGTTCTCTTTTATTTATGAAGGGCAGGGCATTCTGGTATTGGTTCGCCCCGAGAGATGGGCCTGTGCACTGGAAAGTGTTGCGGTTCCGGTGGCGTCCGGTGAGCTCTCGCTGGCCCTTGAAAATCTGAGGGAGAAGGTGCAGCAGGTCTTCAAGGTGAACATTCTCCGTCATGTTGGAACAAGGGGGATAAGGGAAGTCGGCAAGTCAGATCTGTAACTTCGGGGCAGGTGGCGAGTGTGACTGGGTCAGTAAACCTGTCAAACGGTAACGCAGGCCAAGCGTTCATTGCGACGTCGCTTTTTGATCTTTCGATGTCGGCTCTTGCTATCATTGTGAAGCAGAATTCACCAAGCATTGGATTGTTCTTCCACTAATAGGGAACGTGAGCTGGGTTTCGACCGTCGTGAGACAGGTTGGTTTTACCCTACTGATAATGTGTTGTTGCAATAGTAATCCTGTTCAGTACGAGAGGACCTGCAGGTTCAGACATTTGGTGTATGTGCATGGCTGAGGAGCCAATGGGGCAAATCTACCATCTGTGGTATTATGACTGAATGCCTCTAAGTCAGAATCCCGCCTAGACGTAATGATCCAGCGGCGGCCTATCGCTTTGGTTGGTCTCTGATATCCGGTCCTCGGGCTGGTGAGGAGAGCCGCTTGTGATTGGGCTGGGGTGTGGCCGGACGATGGTCACCCCTCCCCGATCTCGGATTGCATATTTGTCGAGAACATGGTGCTAAATGACTTGCAGCTAACCTGATTCTGGGTCAGGGTTTCGTATGTAGCACAGCAGCTCCATTGCTGCGATCTATTGAAAGTCAGCCAACTTTTTGTTGGCCAACCTCTGGGGCCTCCCTCCCTCCCTGGTGGAAGCCTGCCATACCAGGGGTCCGAAAAGCCAAAAACATTACTAGCTCTAGAGCTCCAGTCCGACAGGGGGCTGAGGCGGTCAGTCAAGCCGGCAGAGCCACTCCTGGAGCCGGCCAGGGACGGTTCGGTGAGACCCTAGGCTAACGGAGCTGTCCCATAGGAAAAAAATGACCAGTCCAGAGCTCCATTTCGACAGGGGGCTGGGACTTAAAACACTGTGGAGTGTTTTAAGTCTCGTCTTAGGACCCACTTTTACTCTTTGGCTTTTAACAATGTGTAGTTTGTGTGGCCCTCTGTGTCCTTTTTAGTGTATTTATTGTTTTATTGTGTTTATGTATTGTTGTGTTATGGTTTATTATCTGTTATGTACAGCACATTGGAATTTTTTTCTGTTGTTAAATTTGCTATATAAATAAAGTGGATTGGATTGGATACCAGAGGTGACCGGTCCTTTCTGTTGCTCCCAGGCTTTGGAATGATCTTCTGCCCACAATGAGCTCTATTGACTCTTATGTCACCTTCAGGAGCTTAATTAAGACCCATTTATTTGTACAGGCTTTTAATTAACTACCTTTTGGGCTGCAATGATATTTTATTGTCTTGGCCTTTTTTATTGTTTATTTTATTATGTTTTTTTTTAACTGTGCTGTGAAGCCCTTTGTGGCTTTGGTCTGTGAAAGGTGCTATAGAAATAAAGCTTACCATACTTACTTACTATAACTTAGCCCACATGTCCCGCAACGAATAATCTTTATTCAAATAATTACTGTTAATAAATGATTTGCAGTGTTATTCAGTTCATTTGGCCTAATATGTTTAAATAAAATTATTAACAAAGATAAATTACTCGTCTTCTCTATTTCCAAAAAAAACATTAACCAAACAGGACTTGAATGAAATGTTGTTGTTTTTCAAATATCCATTTTAGAAGTAGAGACTGACATTTTTTAAAGGGGAATCCCACGGTCACGGGATTCCTTCACGACCAAAACCAACAGTGTGCTTCCGCTCTGGAGTTTTCACCCGCGCTCAAAAACAAGAATGGGAGTGGTGGAGGGCGGGGAACAGTCCTGAATGTGAGCAGTCTCATGGGAAAATGTACCCCCACTACGTTGGTCCACACTGCAAAAAGTAGTGGGAGGTACATTAATGGCCATTTTTTTGTGGTAAATGTTACGTTTCTTCTGCCTATACGCTTTCTATTGTTTTACGTCCTAGTCACGTGACTTTCAAGATTCCAGCTGGGAGAAGAAAAAAATATATATAGATGGCTCACATTCGCTCATTTTTTTGTGGAAAGATTAATAACTTGTTTGTTTTTGCATTAAAATGAGTTTTGATTACATTTCTAGTGAGAAATGTATAGTTTGTTGCCAGAATATTTACTCAGGGAATGTACATATTCACTTCGTTTGTTCGTTTCTTGCAAAGATTTTTCAAGATAATGTGAAATCTGGTGACCAAAGTCTCCAGATTTCCCCGGCATATCCGTAGATTTTCACGCCCTGTCCCGGGCGTCCCTCGGTTTTTTTTAGAAAGTGAGGAAATGTCCTGATTTCACTGCGCACGACGCTGCGTGTGACGTAATCCCTGAGTCGCGTCAGTGCAGCGGCAGCCCTGTTCTTAATCAGAGGCTCTGTTCGAAATCCGGCTGCATCCTCCAAGGACGCCGTCTACCTAGACTGGATCCTTCAAGTCCTTGAAAATAAGGAGACCGGAAGAGTTTAGCCGTGCATTCAAACAGTTCCACCCTTCAGCTGGTTTACTGGCCAGTATTTCCTTGTTGCTTAGCAACCGTGACAGTTGACACACAAAGCAGGAAAAGAATGAATACAGAGGTTTTCAAAACTGTTTGTTTTATTTATTTATTTTTTTAAAAGTTAAAGTGAACAAAGACTAATCACAAGAATCCAGAGTGGAATAAAGGTTCCAACCAGGGAGCAGCAGGAACAAAATAAAATCAAATGTGCTGATAGAAACCTTAGTCAAAGCAATAACCTGCTGTTGATTTGCACATCTCTGTTGATGTTGCTAAGTATTTTCAAATATCCACACTGTAAAAATGTCCATAGATGCATATTGATTTGTTTATTCTCCAGTTTTATATTAAGCTGGGTACATTCAAAACACTTTACAGGATTTTATTTTGAATTTAATTTTAACTCTTCCCCTCATTATGTTAGTTCTTAGTACATTTTTTCTAAGATCCTCATTTGTTGTGACCATTTTCAATAATCTTTCTGCCTGTTGTAAATTTGCCCATTGTGGGACAACAAAGGGATTTTTCTATTCTATCCTATAAAAGGAAGGGTTTAGAAATACATAAGTTAATCTAAACAATGTATCTTACAAAATATATATGCACATATCTACTAATATTCAAACAACAAAAAAATACTTAGTAAGTCAAAGCATATTGGTGCAAAACAAGCAAACAAATATTTTTAAGGTCCCATCAGATTTAGCTGAGGCCCCAAAGATCCGTTTAGAACTCTGTCCTTAAATTCAAAGCCCAACCCATTTCACACAGTAAGCAAGAGAAAAGCACCTTTATATAACCAAACATTACCGCTACATATCCACAGGCTCTATAACCATTCAAAACAACTACTTTCATTTCGATTTCCAGACGGAACTATTCACAGAGTTGATTGTATTCAAAGGAGTCAGAGTTGTATTATATTTAAGCGAACTTCCAATTTTCACCACTATTCTGCGCTAAGTAACATTTCTCTCTGATCACTGAGCAAACCGGCGAGTGAGATAAACTTCCATTAATTAGCTTGAAAACAGCACTTTGAAGGCACCCAGTTTCTCTAACAGCCGGCCCTTTTTGGGTTACCCTTCATGCATTGGTTGTCAGTTCGTGGCGTTCAGGAGAACATTTTCCCGCCCAGGGTTGACCAGGCAGCGTACAATAAATAGTGCATCAGTGGCCAAAAAGTAAATAGGGATCAAATTCGGTTCAGCTATTGTGATCGGTGTGGTTCAATTTGTATATGCTTCTAGCCAAAACAAGGATCGTTGGCCAATACCTGAATTGAAACGTCCTGAATGCCAAAGCTCCTTCAAACTGAAAGTTCAAAAGTCCAAAAGTTTTTGTTCCGATGTCTACATTTTCACCAGCTTATCAGGGGAAATGAATGCCCACAATGCTAAAGTATACTACCAGTCACAGCACCTTCATGTTGCTTTTATGCCTTTCTGATTTATATTTTAAATAACTTTCTGGTTCGACGCAGTATTTACATTAAATGGGTTGAGAGGTTGTTTCTTACCGTGCAAATACATAAAAGTTCCCAGATGACAAGTTTCCATACAAATTTCATAAAACCTAAACTAAATTTTGGCAAGAGAGAGTAAAATCTGTATTAGTTCTCACAAATGTAGCATATTGTTAGCCAAAATAATCTATTGCTAAAGAGTTGAAAGGACAGGCCAAGATGTTAGTCTTAAAGGATTATTGGGAAATAAAGGAAATATAAAAGATATTTCTATAGATTAAGGAAAGCATAATTTATTTATCTTCAGAATACAAAATTAAAAAAAGGAATTTAGGGAATGAAAAACAATGTTGCTAAGGAAAGAAATTTAACAGTAGGGGTGGCGCGCCCGCTTCTTCCTAGAGTCCGGGTGGGACGAAAACATTTTGAATGGAAATCAATGGGGAGAAATTAATAAACTTTTGGTCCCAGTCGCTCTGTCATTGATTCCAGATATGCTGGTTGTGTATTTAAATTGTTTTGGTTTTTTAGTTCCTCTTTTGGTCAAAATCTGGTCAAAACCCATCAATGAGATCGCGACCAAACAGGAAAATTGCACCAAAGGATCCGTATATTTCCCAATAAAACACATCCGATCTTAACCCATGATCCTTTTTAACTAGTTTAATTAGTTTCTCCCGTATGCCACGACGTAATGCATTGATCTGGAAAATCAACCTGAGACGAAACGCGACGAGTGGCGCAGGGTTTGATCCGGTCAGATGGAGTTAAATCACAAAGAATTCAATGTTGAATCGGGCGCAGCTAAAATGCTAGGCTATGGGTAGCAGCCAAAACGTTGTACTTCCACATAATCCTGACGAGATCCGAAAACCGTAGCAAAACTAGCAAGCCGGTGATTATGTATACCACTAAGTAAAATATTATGTAAATAAACCCTACATTTTCGCTATAAATGTAATCAAAACCCATTTAAATGCAGAAACTGATTGAAATTATTGATTTTCCCACCTCAAAAGTTAGAGAAATCTCAGCCATGTTTATACCAAACGCTTTCAGTTCCACATTATCTTGAAAAATCTTTGCAAGAAAAGCAAGNGCCTGAATGGAAGCATCGTGTCTGAGCTTCTTTCATTCTTTCTGTTTTCAGGCCACAACATAAACAGTACTTGGGTGACTTAGGCCAGTCCGCTGAGCCAAGTCTTAGAAACTTGGGAGTTATCTTTGACAAAGATAAGTCATTAGTGCAGCACTGTAAGCAGCTGACAAGAAACTGCTTCTTTCAACTAAGGAAAATCTCTAAACTCAGGAATATGGTCTCCAGGCAGGCTTAGACCGCTAATCTGTGGCTGGTCCTAATTTCAGTGTGGGGGGGTCGGCCCTCCTTAAATCATATCAGCCCCAACAGCTGAAGCTCCTACCTATGACAGTAAATAACTGAAGGAGCTCAAGAAGTAATAGAATGTTAACTACCTAAAATGATGCATGCTGTATATACAACCTTCCTTGTTAGTGAACATCCCAGGACGGTTGGCATAGGGCGTAATTTTCTATTTCTACAAACTGTAAAATCCTCGTAAAAAACGAAATTATAATAAAACTAAAATGTAACTACCTGGCTGGCTGGCTGGCTGGCTGGTTGGCTGGCTGGCTGGCTGGCTGGCCTCGTGTACGTGTGGACTTTATGCAGCAGCAGTTACTGTCACGCCCGTGTTAATAACCAAAGCCAGTAAAACTGCACTCTAGAAGTCTTGGTGATGGTTGTCGTGTGATGCTTGAAGACAGATCGGTTAATCTGCAATGTGTATTCGTATTGTGTGTCACATTTAAGACGGGTTTGACTGTGCTTCCATTTTATTTTTTTATTGGTGGGGGGTCCATAAGTGGGCCAGTGTAGATGGAAAAATGCCAGGGCCGAAAATCGTTCTCAGTCTGAACCTGTCTCCAGGAATGATCTCGAACTTATAATTCATGCTTTTATGTCTTTACTTTTAGACTATTGTTATAGTTTGTTTTCATGTCTGAACAAGAAGCAAATTTCTCGACTGCAATTAGTGCAAAACTCTGCAGTGAGAATTCTGACCATACGAATAGGAGGACTCACATATTCCTGATTCTAAAAGAACTTCATTGGCTGCCAGTGTCTTATAGGATCACGTTAAAGTTCTAGTTTAGTCTTTCAGCGCCTTCCATGGTCAGGCTCCTTCTTCCATCAGTGATCTGATCCAGCGTACAGCCCTGCGCGGGCTCTGAGGTCTGTGGATCAGAATCTGTTGAAGGTCCAGAGGCGACAATCCATGAGTTC
>JAGKQL010000071.1:2035301-2051838 GCA_018398635.1 Cyprinodon brontotheroides | reverse complement strand
AAATGAAATATAAAACATGATATAAAACATGAGTTTTATAGCTTAAGCTTTTTTCCTGTTGATTGTACCAAAGCCTCCTTTGTGGCAACAATGACTGCAGATATTTTTATGTGTCAGTTTCCACCTGACTTTTAGAAGTACTAACAAAAGACCCAGATACTGCAGCCACAGCTGAGTTTCCATTTTGGGAAAATGACTTTGCATCTTTTAAATGTTTATATTTGCACATCCTCCACCCAATGGTGGCTGGGGGGTCACCCCACCCACTCAGTGACTTTGATTAAAGGTATAGTGGAGGATTTTCATGAGTTTTTGAAAAGACCCGCCCTCTCCACTTTAAATAAAAATGCACAACCCTGTACCCGCTCCTCAGAGGGAAGGCCTTTTAACACGTGTGAGAGCGTGCACAATCCCATTTCTCCTCGTGCACGCTCTGTTTAATAGTTGCTCGTTGCTTCGCTCATACAAGCTTACTTTCCAAATGAAGATTTTTAATTTTTCCACTATGTCAGACTCACTACAGGTAAGTGAAAATGGGGACGAGCACGTAGGACGGCCTTATGTAAACATATCACCAGAACAGCGGCATCAAAAGTACCCACATTTGTTACTTAAGTAGAAGTATAGATACTGCAGTTTAAATACACTCTGGTAAAAGTTGAAGTATCAACTTGACCTCTTTACTCAAGTAAAAGTGAAAAAGTATGTGCTCCAAAAACTATAAGATAAGATAATCCTTTATTTGTCCCACAGTGGGGAAATTGCAGCGTTGCATCACAGTACAGTAGGAAAAAAGAAGAATACAAAGTATAAAAAATATTTAGAAATATATAAAAAATATATACATTAAGTATATACAGCCAGACAAGGCAACACTGGTATAAAGTGACAACAGTAAAGTTCTGTGCAAATGATTGATTGTATTAAATTATTGCAGAGTTAAATAGGTATGAGTGAAGTATACAATAGATATGCAATAATAACAGGTAAAGTGACGGTGGACATATGGTTGATACGGAGCTAGCATTGAAGAATAAAAGTATAAAGTAACCTCTAAAAAAAACAGCCAGATGCCACTATATGAATTGAAAGCTCAGTTTTTAGACTATTTGGAAAAATTCTTTGAGAAAAGGCCAAGTTGGTCTCTTGTTGGTCTCCGTCTCCCGATACGCTCTCGCCTGTGTCCGACCTTTCAGACATTTCAACATCTTTTTCTGAATCCAACATTGTAGGTTGGATTCAGGTGGTTAAAAAGCTCCTCGGTGGCAGGACCCCGGGGTGGATGAGATCTGCCCGGAGTTCCTCAAGGTCCTGGATGTTGTAGGGTTGTGTTGGCTGACGCTACGCTGCAAGATTGCATGGACATCAGGGGCAGTTCCCCTGGATTGGCAGACTGGGGTGGTGGTCCCCCTATTCAAATTACAATTACAGGGGAGTCACACTCTTAAGCCTCCCCGGCAAGGTCTATTCGGGGATGCTGGAGAGGAGGGTCCGTTGGATAGTCGAACCTCGGATTAAGGAAGAATAGTGTGGTTTTTGTCCTGGTCGTGGAACGCTGGACCAGCTCTACACCCTCAGCAGGGTCCTGGAGGGTGCATGGGAGTTCGCCCAACCAGTCTACATGTGCTGACCCAGGACACGCCAGAGAAACTATGTTACTCGGCTGGCCTGGGGTTCCTCCTGAGGGGCTAGAAGAAGTGGCTGTTAGGAACAGATTAAAAACTGTAAGTGAGTCTGGTAAAGTTGAATGTAAAAGTTAATTTAACTTTTGCATTTTGAAAGTTTGCATTTGGACTTTTATATTTTCAGTTGAGATTAAAGAAATATAAGGAACAGCATTGATATTTGGAAATACATAAAAGGAACTGTTTTATACAGAGGTTCAAATTAGTTTTCTTAAATTGTGAATTTTGCTTGACATAGAATTTAAGCTGAATTTAAGTTTTGGAAATACTTTTGGATTGTAAATAAATTCCTGCCGTGTCTGCCTGAATGGAAGCATCGTGTCTGAGCTTCTTTCATTCTTTCTGTTTTCAGGCCACAACATAAACAGTACTTGGGTGACTTAGGCCAGTCCGCTGAGCCAAGTCTTAGAAACTTGGGAGTTATCTTTGACAAAGATAAGTCATTAGTGCAGCACTGTAAGCAGCTGACAAGAAACTGCTTCTTTCAACTAAGGAAAATCTCTAAACTCAGGAATATGGTCTCCAGGCAGGCTTAGACCGCTAATCTGTGGCCAGTCCTTAACTTCAGTGTGGGGGTCGGCCCTCCTTAAGTCATACCGCCCCAAATACGCTTTCCTACCAGACAGTAACAACTCAAAAGTATCTAAGAAGTAATAGAATGTTAACTACCTAAATGATGCATGCTGTATATACAGTCCTTCCTTGTCATGAACATCCTTGTGACGGTTGGCATATGGTGTAATTTTCTATTTCTACTGTAAATTCCTTGCAAAAAACTAAATTATAATAAAACTAAAATGCAACTACTACGTGTGGACTTTATGCAGCAGCAGTTACTGTCACGCCCGTGTTAATAACCAAAGCCAGTAAAACCGCACTCTAGAAGTCTTGGTGATGGTTGTTGTGTGAAGCTTGAAGACAGATCGGTTAATCTGCAATGTGTATTCGTATTGTGTGTCACATTTAAGACAGGTTTGACTGTGCTTCCATTTTATTTTATAGGTGGGGGGTCCATAAGTGGGCCAGTGTAGATTGAGAAATGCCAGGGCCGAAAATCGTTCCCAGTCTGAGCCTGTCTGCAGGAATGATCTGGAACTTATGATTCATGCTTTTATGTCTTTACTTTTAGACTATTGTTATAGTTTGTTTTCATGTCTGTAACAAGAAGGATATTTCTCGATTGCAATTTGTGGTAAAACTCTGCAGGCTGCAGAATTCTGACCGTGGCCCCAATAGGGAGTGACCTCCTTACATATTCCCTGATTCTAAAAAAGAACTTCATTGCCATGCCAGTGTCTGCTAGGATCACGTTAAAGTTCTAGCTTAGTCTTTCAGGAGCTTCCCCATGGTCACCTCTTCTTCCATCAACAACAACAAAGTAATCTGATTCAGGCTTACAGCCCCGCGCTGGGCTCTGGAGGTCTGTGGGATCAGAATCTTCGTTGAAGGTCCAGAGGCTTACAATCCATGAGTTCCCTCCAGTAGAAGCCAAAAATCCCGACGGACCAGGTAAAAAACATCACCTTCTACCAATGTCGCTCTCACCTGTCACTAGAGGTGGGCAGAAGCCTGATAAAACCTCTGCCCTAGATCAATTGTAGCTAAGTTTGAACATTACAAACAAAAAGAAAGCAGGCCTGGAGCCAGGGCAGAGAGCTACAGAGGAACAGATTTCAGCTGCTAATGACTCAGTTTCCAAAGGAAATATTAGATCGTAGGCGAGTTTTATTCCCAATCAGAAAGAAATCCATTAGTGAAGGCGTCAGAGCTACAGCAGCAGTTGACAAACTTTATATTAATGGTCAGTTGTTCAGGGATCAGAAGATTCCTCCTTGGCTTTATTAGATGCACAACAGGTGGATTTAAAGCATGTGACACTTGATAAGAGTGTATAGAACGGATCACAGTGATAAATGAAATATATGCACAGCTCAAGAGCACGTTGGCACAGTATGGCTGTTAGTCACAGCTGGGTACAGGAAGCATGGGCTGGGGTTCTTCTTCTTTCACCTTTTCTGACTCATTGCACTTTCTTAATTCTCTGTCTTCCTTTATCTTATTCGTCTGCTTCTTCCCTGTGGTCCACACAATACAATCACAAGCACACGGTTTGATGCTTATAAAGGAGTCTAGGTATAACTATTTATTCAGAGGCATGTACTTTTCATCTTCTCACTCACACCTATGGTGAATGTAAGGTTTGTGACATGGAATGTGCATGGAGCTGGCACCAGAGAGAAACAGCTTAAGATTTTTAACCAGCTTAAAAGATTAAATGCAGATGTTGTCTTATTGCAAGAAACCCATAAATCAGCGACAACTGTAAGTGATCTTAACTCCCCTGAGTTCCCTGATGTGTTTGCAGCCTGCTATAACTCTAGACAGAGAGGAGTAGCAATTTTAATCCACAAAAACATCAGTTTTACTTTATTAGACAAAATGATTGATCCTGAAGGCAGATTCATCATAATTAAAATATCTATTCAGAACCAAAAGTTATGTATTGTCAGCATATATGGTCCAAATGTTGACGACCCCTCATTCTTCCACAAACCTTTTCATGCACTTTCAAAGCACGGGGACTGTTCTCTAATTATTGGGGGTGACCTCAACTTTGGTCTAAATGGAGAAACAGACAGGTTGAATACAACAGGGACTCAGCGCAGTTGGCAATCATTAAATGTAGTCAAACAATACATGAGTGATTTTGGTGTTTAAGTGCATGCATGGCCATCTTCTTCATCCTAACAGGGTGGAATACGCTTTCTTTTCTAATGTCCATCATTTCCTACTCTCGTTTGGATTATTTTCTAATCAGCAGCTCGCTGCTGTCTGACGTCTCGGATGCTGTAATCCAGGCATCCCCAAACTCGGTCCTCAAGGGCCGCTGTCCAGCAGGTTTTAAGGGTTTCCCTGCTTTAGCACAGCTGATTATCATGAATGCATTAGAGCAGAAGCCTGTTAATCAGCTTTCAATTAAAATCAGCTGTGCTGAATCTCTAAAACCTGCAGGACAGCGGCCCTCAAGGACCGAGTTTGGGGATCCCTGCTGTAATCCATCCTATTGCTGTCAGTGATCATGCTCCTGTTACTTTAACCCTAATAAATAAAAAAATTGCCCCACAAAACAAGAGCTTGATATTTAATACATCACTGCTTAAAGATGAGGAGTTTATTACATTTTTTAAGGAAGAGTGGGCATCATACTTGGAGTGCAATGATTTACTAGGAACATCAGCATCTATACTATGGGAAGCAGAGAAAGCAGTGATGAGAGATAAGTATTTCATTCTCATCTCATAAATTGCATTTTACAAAAAAAAAAAGATCCAGGAGTAGAGGAAAACTTTGTTAAGGATTACTAGAAAGCTCATGGAATTGTGAGGAACGAGGGTAAGGTAAAATCCGTAAAAACCAAAATTAGAACTAAGCGAATATATTGAAGAAAAACAAAAGAAATAAATTTCTATGACAAAGACTCAGAATAGAAAACTTTGAACATGGCAAGTCGAGGAAGGTTTCTTAGCTAATCGAAAGCTAAGAAAAAGCTCAAAAAGCGACCTATTTCCGGTTACGAACTCCCAATTGTTGTACTTATATTACACGGGGATCTGGAGGGTATTAACAATGCCTTCCCAGATTTCTATAAATAAATTTTTATACACATCACAGTTAAATCCATCAGATAATCATATCAAGCAATTTCAGGATAGAATAACTCTTCCTAAATTATCAGAGAGAGTCAAAGAGTGACCCTGGACTCACCGCTGTCTACAGCTGAAGTTCAGGAAGCATTAAAAAACATGCCAAACAATAAAGCTCCAGGTCCAGACGGGTTTCCTACTGAGTTCTATAAAGAGTTCTGGAACATTCTGGCGACAACGTTCCACAGAATGCTGCAGGAAACTCAAGATAATGGCAAATTTCCAGTTAATATGAATTCTGCCACCATTAGTCTCCTGCTTAAGCCAGGCAAAGATCCTATGTTTCCGACCAGCTATCGTCCCATATCCTTAATTAATGTGGATATTAAAATAATCTGTAAAGCTTTAGCAAAACGGTTAGATAAAGTCACTCCTCTCATAATCCACCCAGATCAAACTGGTTTCATTAAAGGAAGGCAGTCAGCTGCTAACACACGCAGACTGCTGAATTTAATAGATTATTCCTACAGTGAAAATATTAAATCCTACATATTGTCTTTAGATGCAGAAAAAGCATTTGATAGAGTAAACTGGACATTTTTATTTGCTACTCTACATCAATTTGGCTTTGGCACTTCCTTTATAAATTGGTTAAAAATCTTATACAGCTTCCTAACAGCCTGTGTCAGGACAAATAATCCAACATCTTCCAGTTTTTGTCTCCAGAGGGGCACCAGGCAGGGATGCCCGCTCTCCCCCTCACTTTTTGCTATTTTAACTGAGCCTCTAGCTGCTAAAATCAGACAATCTAATGTGGTTAAAGGTATAAAAGGCATGAAAATAGAGCATAAAATTAGTCTTTACGCAGATGATGTATTACTTTATCTCCAGCACTCAAACACTTGCCTCTCTCAAGTAATTAGATTAATACAATCTTTCTCAAAAGTCTCAGATTACTCTATAAATTGGTCTAAATCTATAAAACTACCAATTAATTGCTCTCTACAGAATCCCTCAGGTCTGCAATTGCAATCAGGAAATATTAAATATTTGGGAATTACTGTGTCATCTAAATTAGCTGAGTTACCAAAACTCAACCACATCTCTCTCTTTTAAAAAAGATAGAAGAGGACCTACACTGAAAAAAGAAAATCTTTGATCCAACTTCATTGAATTGCTTCAACTGGTAACAAGTAATTCAATTAAGTTTATCCAAACTAATTTATTGATTTTGATTAACTTGAAATATTTAAGTCAGTCCTACTAAATTCATTTACTTTATTCCAAAAAAGAATTTAAACCCATCTTACTTAATTTTATAGAAAGTCGACTCAAAATTTCAAGTTGTTCCAACTTAATAAAACTAAACTGCCCCAAATTAAATTATCACTCACATTTTACTTAAAATATAGCTTGCATTTAAATCATTTTAAAAGTGTTTTTTAGCAAATTATTTTAGTTTTTCAAATAGGAGTAAAATATTTTTATGCTACTCAGAAATTCAACTTGGTTAACATAATAAAAATACACAAAATGGAACATTTTAAAATTTATTGTGAAAGCATCACAAACTTACAGGTTTTTCACTAAATATTTTGCATTAAACATGCTACACAGACCTTTGGAAACTTCATAAGGGATTTTACTTTTCTGCTTACCGTATTTTCACGACCATAAGGCGCACCGTACTAAAAGGCGCACTCTCAGTTATGTGTCCCATTTCTGTATTTAACACACACATAAGGTACCGGACTATAGGGCGCGTTTTTTATATACCGGTACATGTCCTCTACTACCTTTAAATACCTCTACTGCGTATTTAAAAATACAGCGGGAGCAAAACTGAGTATGACTGTGCTTTATTCATGTATTTATTACAAAGTATTAATCAAACCTGGGAGCTGGCCGTGAGACAGACACATCACAGATGACACAGCGCTGTGATCACTCCTAAATTAACTTAAAATCCTGAAACCTGCCGACAGAATATGTTCGCTTTTATTGCCGGTATCCTGGTGCCTGCAGCTAAAATTATTTAGATGAAAAACACCTGCCAGCAGCCGCCGGTGAACCTGGAGGCTGCCCAGCCTAGAGGCTGCTGATGAAAGGATTTCTGCTGTCGGTGCACCGCTGGTATGTGGGGTCTGAGCGCCTCCGACAGAAATAGATAATCTGGATGAACTGACTGCAATTATGAAGTTTTCAGGTGGACTTTCTCACTTAAAACATATTAAAACTACTTTATTCCCACTGATCACAGCAAATATGGCTGCAAGATTTAGATTATTTAGATGAAAAAACACTTCTGCCAGCCACCGGCTACAGAGAGGAGGAACTCCAGCCCAGAGGGGCTTGTACTGTTGAATTAAGTGTTCAAGGGTAGAAAAATAGAGCCCGAGACAAAACTGAGAGTATGATTGTGCTTTATTCATGTATTTATTACAAAGTATTAATCAAACCCATCAAAGTCATCATCCTCTGTTTCTGAATTAAACAGCTGCGCTAAATCAGACATGCCAATTTCCCCTTCTTCGCTGTCAGAGTCACTTTCCGTGCCGGGCGGCTCCTCAGAAATAATGCCGGCTTTTGCGAAAGCTTGAACAACAGAGCCAGCAGACACGTTAGTCCAAGCATCTACAATCCATCCGCAAACTGTGGCGTAACTTGCCCGGCGCTGCCTTCCACTTATCCTGAAACTGTGGTCTCCGTCGGTCATCCATCGCTCCCACGCCGCTCGCAGCCTTACTTTGAACGGCCGCTTCACACCGATGTCGAGCGGTTGAAGTTCCTTTAATCAGACCTCCCGGGATAACTGGCGAGCACAGCATCCATTTGATTCACCATGTTTTTCTCATCAGCTGTGAGATGGGCACGCATGGAGTCACAGATTAACTGCGATGGTGATGCGTGGAAAAAAACACCTGGTCTCCTCACATACACCTGCCTCAGCCACGCTTTCATCATCTCCTCATCCATCCAGCCTTTTTCATTTGCGTTAATATCATATGTCATCAGAGCGCTGTCTTCGTCTCGGCTGTCAGCTCCCTGATCAGCTTCTCTGATTGGTTGATGCGGCGCGTCCAGCAGAAACGCGCTGCAGGACCTTTTGCTGCGCCTATACGCGTGTCAACCATTGACTTTGCATGTAAACTCACTGCTTCTGCTGCACCTGCTGGGTCCGGTTCACACCGATGTCGAGCGGTTTGAACAGCGAGCACAGCGTTAATTTGTTTCCCCATGTTTTTCACATCAGCTGTGAGATGGGCACGCATGGAGTCACATATTAACAGCGATGGTGATGAGTGGAAAAAAAACACCTGGCCTCCTTACATTCAGCCACTCTTTCATCATCTCCTCAATGAGGTGGTCTCAAAAGTCGCAGTTACAACACACATAAGGCGCACCGCACCAAAGGGCGCACCGCACATTTTGAGGGAAAAAAAAGACGTTTAAGTGCGCCTTATAGTCGTGAAAATACGGTAATTGGGGTTGTACTTTTGAATCCTTAAACCTTTTTGGTCAGCGAGCTGCTAGATCAGAGGCGCCCAAATCCAGTTCTGGATACTTTCAGATGCATCCCATACATCTGAATCAAATGAACTCATTTCGCGCGCCCTCCTGCTGAGCAATGTGCTGGTGGTAATGAATTTAGAGTGGCTTCAGGTGGGATTGAAATAGGGTCCATCTGAAAGTTGCCCAATGGTAGCTCTCCTGGACAAGACTTGGACACCCCCGTGTGAGTAAGGCCAGAATCCACCAGTATTCCCTTAGGAAAATTTGCTTTTTAGATTTAACTCTTAAAACCATACAACATTTGGTTTATACAATTTTGGACATAAAATATAATGACACTAGTGACTATTATTTTTACACTGAAAATAAGAGACCAAATACCTGGCAAAAATATTTAGGTAAAAAGTTTTCAAACAAAGATGTGCGTAATAGCTGCCTAGTTTAAACCAGTCCGTTAATTTAACTGACACCCAGAAAAGAACAGAATAGTAAACATTATGATCTAGATCCATTCAACCTCCTTCCTTCAAAAACACTCGCATAAAATCTGTTGATTCAAATTAAAAAAAAAAAAAAAAATGCAAAAGAAAATTTGTGAAAGTGTTCACAAAACTGCAGTAGCCTACTACTTTCCTACTTTAATTTTTCCTCTTAACTTGTATATTTTTTCACAATAATAAAACCAAAGAGATGAACTATGTAACTTTATGAAATGTCAAAAACAAAAAGACCTACTCCCAAAATGATAATGTTCATCACAACCTCATCAGTAAACATCCTCCAGAAATACCAGTCAAACCTCCTTCAAAAACACTGCATCTGTTGATTCAAATTTAAAAAAATGTTAAAGTCCACAAACCGTAGCCTACTACCCTACTTTAATTTTTCCCCTTAATCCTGTATATTTTTCACTTGAGATGAACCATGTAATATGAAATGTCAAAACAAAAAAAAAGACCTCCCAAAATGATAATGTTCATCAAACCTGCAGAAATTTTGTTATCCAGTAAAACCCTGTATTACCTGTTTTTAATGAACAATGTCCCAAAAGAAGTTCATGCAGTTTTTGAGTGTTAAGCTTCTGTCTGTCCAAAAACAAAGGAAGACTGAAGATCTTCTGTCCTGTTGTACAATATGCCAGTGTCTTTACTGTGAGGTCTGGAAGTCTTCCAAACAAATTTTGAACTTTGGGAGACATCTTGTGCTGCTCAAGCTGCATGAAGATTTTTTGAACACTTCAAATGTGAAGCGCAGGAGCCTTTGGATAAGCCAGGTTAAGGGAATATATCAAACCAGAAGCAGGGCACATGCTGAGGCAACTGGAAGTCAGGTCCTGCAACACCTCCCACTCCCTCAATGACGATGCCAATGTCTTCTGGGGGTTCTTCTAATCCCTCTCCCTCCTTCCCAATCACAAACACTGCCATGGTGAGTTGTTTGAGTTCCATCTGGGCATCATCTCCGCTGCTGCCCTGTAGTGAGTTAAACAATATGTTAAAACTTGAACATTGTAACTAATCTCTCACTACAGAATTTGGAAAATAAAAGCCTTGTAAATGCACGCACCAAGTATAAGATGTACAGCTTGTGAATTGAAGAGTGGTTTTCACGGCATTTGAAATATCATTGATAAATTTTTCCAAGTTCCAAGTTGCATTACAAATTGAATAACTCAAAGGGTGATTTTAATTTTTTTTAAAAGATAATGCATGTATATAGCTTATATATGTTCCATCATATTACAGGCTTTAGCTTAAAAAACAATTTCTTAGATTTTATATCAAAGCAGAATACTGGTCCAGCCAATGGTCATCTTAGGGTGGAACTCAATATAAAATGCATATTTATGTTGCTTGTCAGATATTTTGGAGCTGGTATCAAAATACCATGACTCTAAAACATATTCTTATGAACTTGTTTGGCATGTTGGTAAACATGAAATGAAGTTGATGCGCTCTGCTGAACAGCAAAGCAAACCATTTCTGGATTTAAGCAGGACACAGCCATGTTAAATTTACATTTCTGACACCAAATCTGCCCCACTTTTTCAAACAGATGTTCACATTTAGAAAAGCCAGTCCATAAATCATTTAAGAAGGTAAACAAAATTTTGAATTTGTTCATTTGCTTGAATGGGATGAGATGCAACTCTAAACCTTTAAAAACTTACACAGTATTCCTTAATAAGTTCTTCTGCAGTCGTACACCCATCTGGAATAACCCTGACATTCTACAAAACAATAATATGATAAACTTTCAATACTGGAAGAATAAAGGTATTAACAATCTGGATCATTTATTTGAAGGAACGGAGTTTATCACATTTGCTAGATTAAATTTGCAATATGTCATTAACAAAAATCTATTCTTAGAATATGAACAAATTAAAGCTATAATTAGAAACAAATTTAAGCATATTGATGGAGATTTACAGATTCCAACTAATATATCAGAGTTCCTAGAGTTAACCCCCCCCAAGCTACTGTCTAAATTATACAGCACACTGACTAAACTGGATGATACAATATCTCTTCCTATTACTAAATGGGAGGAGGATTTATCGGTCAGCTTTGAACAAAACATCTGGGCTCAGATATGTCTAAGAACTTTTAACATGACTAGAAACCCCAATTTACAATTAATACAATACAAAATCCTCCACAGAGTGCACTATACAGGCCAAAGATTATTGAAGATGGGTTTTGCACAATCTAACATCTGTCCACAGTGCACAGGCAATCATCTTGATAATTATATTCAACGGCGGCCGCTTGCAGTGCTCTCGGGGGGTTCCGTGGTGGCGAACGTGGGCTACTGGCCTGGTAGCTGTGCTGCTGCTGGGTGGGTCCGGGGGTCTGGGGTCCCTGGGGTGCGTTGCCCTCGGGCGGGTGCCCCGGTGGGGAGTCGGGGGTTCAGGTTCAGTGGGGAATGCTACTTGGGGTCTGGGCCGGTGTACGCCCGGCTGTCTGGCCCTGCTGGTGTGCCGGGAGGCCTCGGGGCCTGTTGGGCTGGGGCGGCATGCACATTAACACATTATGGCAGATTTTTACACTCAGCTAGTGGGAGAAAGGGAGGGAGGGGGAGTTGGAATGATCTCGCCTCGATGTCTTTTGTCGCTTGTGTGGTGAGTGGTTTGAATGTTATGTAGGGGAATGATCACATCTGTGGTGGGGGAGCGGGTGGTGGTAGTGGAGGGATGAGAATTTTAGAAGCGCTTCGGGTCTGGCTCCCTGTCTCGGTCCTGGTATGTGCCGTCCCCTGGTGGGGGCCTCATGGAGCGTGCGGGCTGGACGGCCAGAGTTGTCTCCCTTTTTTCCTTTTTTTGGGGGGGGATGGACAGGATGGCGGGGTGTCGGTGTTGGCCCTGTGGTCGGCTGGCTTGTGGGCCCTGCCGCCGATCCCTGGCCCCCGGGCTATGGTGGTGCGACTGGTGGGCCCCTGGGGGAACTGGGGTGCCTGTTGGAGTAAGCAGGGGAGCTGGCTCCCTGGGAGTGCAGTAAGCACTAGGGGTGTCAATCACACCCATCATGGAGATTCAATTCAGTATCGATTTCCTGATACTCAAGAATACACCACGACACGAATCGATTCGATAAATTGGGTAATTTTTATTTTTTTACCTTTTACAGGCTGTGGCTTTCAGTGTTTTAAATTTGAAATAAATGAAGGAAAGCTTGCTGCAATGTTGTTATGCATTTTATTTGAGAAACTACAGTTGCAAAAAACAGAAGTAGAAAAAAGTTTTACTGCACCTGTTCCTATTAAAACCTCATTCACTGAAAAATAATAATAATTTCTTGGCAAGTATAGATTCTGAAAGTTGGCTTTGCATCAAAAAATACTGCACAAAATCAGTGTAATGAGTGCAATGCAATACCTCAGCTCCAGAGTGTGGATGTCCCGGCCCACTCAGCAGACACTCAGCTGCTCCTCTCCCAATTTGTAGCTGACCGCAAACAGTGCCGCGGACACAGGAGGTCGCTTGTTTTGTTTTTTATGACCTAAATGTTTAGAAAGCAACTCATGGTTTGACCCGCTAGACCCATTTTCCACCTGATCTCCGTTTTTGGCTCCTCGCTATGTCCCTCCGTTGTCGCATTAACTTGCCCCTTGTGTTTTTTCACTTCCTTACTTCAGGAGCAAATATAGATAAAAATAGAACATCCGGAGGAAAAATACAACATGAATACTCTTGTGGACGTCTCGATGCATCGAATCGCCTGTTGATCGGGACATGCAACGATAAGCCAACAAATATTATTTACACCTCTAGTAAGCACCCCAGTCCTTTTCTCCCCAGAATCCTCCCTCCGCCTGCTCCATCACACTGCCACACACATGTAGGTTTTTGGGGAGGGGGTCGTTACTGGACGGCCCCACCTTCTGATGACATACCCCACCCCACTTTTATTTTGCATTTTAGACACTTCCATCTACAACATTTTCACAACACACATCTATGTAGGGCATTGTCTGGGGGGGTGGGTGCAAGGGCACCATCGGGGGGCTTATTTCATGGGCCTCACCACGGTCAGCTCCCCCCACCCCCTCTCACATTTAGACATTGAGGGTTCTGGGTTGTCGCTTTGGGGTGTGCACAGAACTGCCTGTCTCCCAGAGGGGGGTGGAGTGTGCTGGACACCCTTTGGTTCTCCCAGTTTTAATTACACCTGAGAGCAACAAGCAACAACATCAGATTAAACCAGCTGCTGCAGGGAATGTGGGCCCTGATCCCGGGGGAGCTTTTGCTGGGGGTGGTCTTGTCCGGTTTGGTAGGCCGGGCTCGAAGCAGGAACGAGATGGGTTAGTGTGGCGGTGTCACCGCTCCCCTCCCCCCAATCCGAAATTTAGGTTCACTTATTGGGTCAACCGATAATCCCGGGACCAACCTTCTTTGCTGTGAAGTACTTTGGTCATCCTGGTATTGTTGGATGTGAGTGTTATGTGTTGTGAGTGGGGGCACTAGGGTGGGAAGGCGTGATTGAGACTGTGAGCCAGGGCCTGGCTGGGGCTCCTGCCGGGGGGGTGGGGCGCCCGGGGATCCCTGGGGGCCAGGGCCGGATTCACTTCGGGGTGGCTGGCTGCCGGCGGAGCCCGCGGACTCGTCCCCGTGGCTCCGGCATTGCGGTGGTTGGGGGACTTCCTTGGGGCTGTCTCTCCTTCTCCCTTGGTGGGGGTCGGATTTCCTGGGCTGGCCCCTCCTGGGTGCCTCTCCTTCCTTGGGTCCTTGCTTGGCTTAAACAATCAAAGCTCTGGGGACGCCTTCAGCCTCAACAACCACTATTGAGCATTTTGGATGTAACCTTGTATTGATGCAGAAGTGACCTCACACAAACAACAACTACAGGTGTTGGTTCCAGGTAGACTTAGAGGCAAAAGCTCTCATATTCTTATCTTCAGGTACCAGGTACATGTCAGATTAAATAATACTACTTCAGCGATAGTATCTATAGGTGTTACTTTATTGTATGTCTGTTACCACATGTCGTTGGTTTGTGCTGTTCTTTTTACATCTCTTTGCAGGAGATGAAAAGGGTGACTGAAAATAAGTTTATCATTATCTCCTCTTTTAATCTCCTTCTTTCTTTTTATCTTTTCTATTGTGTTTCTCTTCTTATCTATTTTTACATTGCAGTGTCCATATAATCTGTAAAACTGCATACACTATAATAAAAGCAATTCTATATGCATAAATCAAATGGAAGAACACTATGGCTTCTTTGGAATCTTCGCCCACATTGAGCTCTTATTGACTTTGTTCTTCAGGAGCTTAATTAAGAATCTACATTTATTTGTACAGGCTTTTTACTCAATCACATATTTTGGGCTATGATTTCCTATTGTCTTGCCTTTTTATATATTGTTATTTTCTGATGTCATTAAACTGTGCAGTGATGCACTTTGTGGTTTTGAAGCCCGTGAAAAGGCAGTTATAGAAATAAATCTTACATTACAATAGCTTAGCCATATGTCCTCACATTGAATAACCTTATTCAACTAATGACTACTTAACTAACATTTGAAGTGTTACCAGCAGATTTTGTCTAATATGTATATAAATAAAATGATTAACAGAGAGAACTAACTTGTCTTCTTTACTTCCCCCAAATAACATAAACCAAACATGACTTGAATGAAATGTGTTTTTTCTAATATCCATATGAAGAGCTACATTTTCAATGATCTCCTGCCACCTGGTGGCCATAGAAGGCATAGCAGGAAGGCATGTTCAGCTGGTTTAAATACATTTGAAGGGAAGAGAGATAAGATAGGACTTTATTGATCTCACAAAGGAGAAATTCACTTGTTACATCAGCTCTAATAAACAACAGGAGGTGCAAAAGAAGGAAAAGGTGAATCAAAGAGGTAATTGTACAAAGTCAGGCTAAACAAGCAAAACAATTATGACAATGAATAGGTAAAAATTTTAAAGAGATTTAAGGCGTCCTATTTACATTAAAGATATTTTATATACATTGAGGTATGATCTGTTGCAGTATAAATACAGTATATTGGTATTAATTAGGGGGGCCACATGTCAAGGCATGGCCCACCTACTACTATTGCACATATTTATTCTGCGTATTATTAGGGGGGCCACATGCCGAAGGCATGGCCCACCTACTACTATTGCACATATTTATTCCGCTGCATATATTATTAGTTTATTATAGTTCTCCCAAAAACTTCGGGCGCTTTAACTAGTCAATGCGACCAGCTCATTGATCGGCCCAAAAGTCGGCACATCGCTACCGGACTAATGGTGCGATGTGTTTGTATAAAATTTCGCTAGAGTCACCATTTTTGGTCAGTTTGGAGACTGAAATCTCTCTGGACGCACACAATGTCTTCGGAATTACGTTAGGATTAATACTTTTCCTTATGCCTCCAGACCTAATTCCAAAGTCGCATCAAAATCAGAGCATTTTTCCACTGGTAGACTCTAGTGACCTTTTCAAAACACACCCCAGAGCAAATTTCACAATAAAAGTCTCCCATTTACTCTGTAATACAGCATCATAGCCATTTGTAATTTCATCACTGCAATGGCTCTGAGCATGCGGGAGGAGCCCGCCATTGGTGATTTCATCACTGCAATGGCTCTTAGAAGGCGGGCGAAGCCCGCCAATGGTGATTTCATCACTGCAATGGCTCTTAGCGTAGCATGCGGGCGGAGCCCGCCATTGGTGATTTTTTTCATCGCTGCAAGGGCTCCTAGCAGGCGGGCAGAGCCCGCCAACTGCGCTTTACCCACTGCGGTTCAATATGGACAAACCATATTACCCTTGTGCATCATACGCTGTGCACGTCTATTTCCCAGATTTCAGCACAAGTGGCACACAGCTCTCTTTGCCCATGACCTAGCCCTCTTTCCTTCCCTCAGCAGCCCTCAAAGGCGTAAGCAGTTGGTCTGGGGAGCCCCAATGTCACTTGCCAGGGCCGTATTGGCCCAGTTACCCAGACGGGCAGTAGGTGGCTCCCCCTCAAAATTTCTTTTTTAGAAATTTTCCAGTGTTTTATTATTATTAGGGGCCACATGCCGAAGGCATGGCCCATAATCTTCTCTCTCACATATTTATTCCGCTGCATTATAATTATTATCTTCTCGGCGCCCAGACTTAGCATCGCAACTAGTCCCGCGACTAATTGGCTGATCGGCCCAAAGTCGGCACACGCTGCCGGGACTAATGGGGC
>JAGKQL010000071.1:2004326-2026662 GCA_018398635.1 Cyprinodon brontotheroides | reverse complement strand
TTACATAGACGATATCTTCATTTATTCCCGGGATTTGGAGTCCCACAAGCAACATGTTAGAGCGGTTCTTCTTCGCCTCTTACAAAACCAGTTGTTTGTTAAGGCTGAGAAGTGTGAGTTCCATGTGAACTCTATTTCTTTTCTGGGTTTTGTCGTCTCCCCTGACCAGATTTCCATGGACCCCTTGAAGGTTCGTGCAGTCACCGACTGGCCGGTTCCTAGAGACAGGAAGCAACTCCAGAGGTTTTTGGGGTTTGCCAACTTCTACCGCCGGTTCATCCGGAATTTTAGTCAGGTTGCAGCACCCCTCCATACATTAACGTCTGCCAAGGTCAGTTTTTGTTGGTCAGATCAGGCAGATCGAGCTTTTCAGAAGCTCAAGGCCGCTTTCACCTCTGCACCCATTCTGGTTTCCCCCGATCCTGAGAGGCAATTTATTGTCGAGGTGGATGCCTCTAGTTCTGGGGTTGGGGCGGTTCTTAGTCAGGTAGCCAGGGATGGGAGGAATCAGCCCTGTGCTTTTTTCTCCAAGAAGCTATCACCTGCTGAAAAGAACTATGATGTCCGGGACAGGGAGTTATTAATTCAATTCAATTCAATTCAGTTTATTTATATAGCGCCAAATTCACAACACATGTCATCTCAAGGCACTTTACAGTTCAACCAGATCATACAGTCAAATTGATACAAAGTTTTCTATCTAAGGAAAACCAGTTGATTGCATTGACTCATTGACTCAAATACAATCCCCCACACTAAGCATGCTTGTAGCGGTAGTGGAGAGGAAAAACTCCCTTTTAACAGGAAGAAACCTCCAGCAGAACCAGGCTCAGTGTGAGCGGCCATCTGCCGAGGCCGACTGGGGTTCAAGGAGACAGAAGCAGAGATACAAAAAGCAGCTGTAAAAGGCGGCCCCGTCCAGGAAACACACAGCCAGGCAGACGAGCTCCGAGCCAGCTCCCATGCCAGAGGACGAAGAGATTTATTAGCAGTCAAGTTGGCTTTGGAGGAGTGGAGACACTGGCTAGAGGGTTCCAGTACTCCATTTCTGGTTTGGACCGATCATAAGAACCTGGAGTATCTGAAGTCTGCCAAAAGACTTAATCCCAGGCAGGCAAGATGGGCACTGTTTTTTGGTCGGTTCAATTTCTCCCTTTCTTACCGACCCGGATCCAAGAATGTTCAGCCTGATGCTCTGTCTAGGGTGTTTGAGGTGGAAGGGGATGGTTCTGGTGGTGCTGAGGAATTTGTTCTACCGGATTCGGTGAGGTTTGCAGTTAAGAGGGTCAGCATTGAGAAGGAGGTCAGACAGGCTCTCCTCAACCAGCCTTCTCCCAGTGACTGCCCTACAGACCGTTTGTTCCTGCTGCTCTTAGAGGGAGGGTCTTGGAGTTCTGTCATTGTTCCCACTTGTTTTGTCACCCAGGTATTTCCAAGACCATTAACATTGTTCGGACTCAGTTTTGGGGCCCTTCTCTGTCTGCAGATGTGCGGGAGTTCGTGGCAGCCTGTGCTCTTTGCAACCAATCCAAGGCCTCTAAAAGACCCCCCTCAGGTTATCTCCGGCCTTTGCCTATCCCGTCCCGGCCTTGGTCCCACATTGCTATGGACTTTGTCACAGGGTTGCCCTGCTCTGACAGTTTCACTGTTATAGACAGGTTCTCCAAGATGGTCCACTTGGTCCCCTTACAAAAACTGCGCTCAGCCAAGTAAATGGGCGAGGTCCTCATTCGTGAGGTTTTTCGACTCCACGGTCTCCCCACTAACATTGTCTCTGACAGGGGCCCCCTTTTTGTCTCCCAGTTCTGGAGGGAGTTCTGCTCATTTTTAGGGGTCTCTGTCAGTCTCTCATCTGGTTTTCACCCCCAAACAGATGGTCAGACAGAGAGGGCCAACCAGGAAATTGAAAGTGGGCTAGCCAACTTCCCTGGATTGAGCATGCGATCAACTCTACTCCCTCTAGCACCACTGGACTCTCACCATTCTATGTAGTGTTTGGTTTTCAGCCACCGGTGTTCACCATACAGGAGAGGGAGTCCAGGGTTCCCTCCGCCCACCTTTCTGCACTTAGGTGTCAGCAGGCTTGGCGTAGGGCCCGGAGGGCCATCACTAAGGCGCTGGTTGAACAAGCTAGGGCTGCCAACCGCCGGAGGGTTCCAGTGCCCACTTACCAGGTGGGGCAGAAGGTTTAGCTATGCACTAAGGATCTGCCCCTCAAGGTAGATTGTAAGAAGCTGGCTCCCCGCTTTATTGGGCCTTTCCTCATTACCAAAGTCGTGAACCCGGTGGCAGTCCTCCTCAACCTCCCTAGATCTTTGAGAATCCATCCCACTTTTCATGTGTCAAGGGTTAAACCCGTTAAGACCTCCAGGTTTTTTCCCACCTCCAGGTCACCACCTCCAGCTCGATTCATTGATGGTGACCCGGTTTACACTGTCCATCGGCTTCTTAGGTCTAGGCGGAGAGGCAGGGGCCTCCAGTATTTGGTCGATTGGGAGGGTTACGGGCCTGAGGAAAGGTGCTGGGTCCCAGCCCGTTTTATCTTGGACAAGGATCTGGTCAGGGCCTTCCACAGAGATCACCCAGACCAGCCCGTTGGGGCGTCTGGAATCCGCCCTTGAGGGGGGTGGGGGGTGGGGGGGGGGGGGGGGGGTCGGAATCGGGGGGGGGGGGGGGGGGGGGGGGGGGGGGGGGGGGGGTTCTGTCATAATCCTGGTGCTGATGGTTGGGTTTTTTTCTCTGCTCCTGCTCACCTGCCTAATTGGCCCTGTGGCTGATTACTGCCAATCTGATTCACCTGGTCCCTGCAGCTATTTAGGCTGTTTGCTTTCCTGCCATCAGCGTCAGATTATTCAACCTGTCTCTGTGTGAGTTACTCAGCTATCAAGTAAGTATGTTTTTGGTTTTTGCCTTTCTCCCTGTCTGTCCTGCTTAGTTTTTGGCCTGACTGCCTGGATTTAGCCTGTTATCGAACTTGGACTGTTTTTCTGACCTCGGCTTGGATTTTCCCTGGATACCTCTTCGGCTCTCCGGATCTTCAAAGGTTTCTGACACTGCTCTGGACTGGATATCGGCTTCGCATAATCCCTCACGGACACTTCAGCTCGCTTGCCGTTGGCTGGCGCCGGCTCCCCCATGCACTGTTCTTTGAAGCGGTAACGACCGCAAGCGGTGGACTGTCTCCCCCTGGGTTTCTCCTCTCTGAGCTTCGAACTGAACTCTCAACCAGAGAATCAGAGAACCCGCTCTGAGGAGTTTCCATCGTCCTCTTTCAGTTATTTTTGAAATAAACCTGTGTTGAAACATTCTGTTGTCTGCTGAATATTGGGTCCAACTTTCAGTTCCCGTTACATAAAAACTTTTTCTTAGATTTTATATCAAAGCAGAATACTAATCCAGCCAATGGTCATCTTAGGGTGGAACTCAATACAAAGTGCATATTTGTGTTGCTTGTCAGATATTTTCGAGCTGGTATCAAAATACCATGACTCTAAAACATATTCTTATGAACTTGTTTGGCATATTGGTAAACATGAAATGAAGTTGATGCGCTCTGCTGAACAGCAAACAAACCATTTCTGGATTTAAGCAGGACAAAACCATGTTAAATTTACATTTCTGACACCAAATCTGCCCCACTTTTTCAAACAGATGTTCACATTTAGAAAAGCCAGTCCATAAATCATTTAAGAAGCTAAAAGCAACTAACATTGAATTTGTCCATTTGCTTGAATGGGATGAGATGCAACTTTAAACCTTTAAAAACTTACACAGTATTCCTGAATAAGAAGACTTTGCAGCCCTTTGGAGGAAATTCACATTAAAGGGAATAGTACACCCAAAGAATGATGCATTGAGTCTTCATTTTCTACTCACCCCATGCTGAACAACAACACTCTGGAGTACCTTTTTGATATCTCAAATGCATCTGGAGATCTTGGGAGGCTTCTTGCCCTTTGTCTGCTGACATTCAAAAAAATGGAGGTCTATATGGTGCCCGGCAGAAAGGTCCATAAAAGTCCACAAAAAGCGTGTGTCAATAAATGGCCACCACTCCATACTGCCTCGAGTCGATAATAGCCATTCCAAGTGTTCTGGAGTGGGTAGCGTCCATAATTTCATCTCGAAAACGAAGTCATTTAGAAGATGTTTTTAGAGCATAAAACAGTAGTGTAAGGATTTCCTAAAAGCTTTATCAGTCAGCTTTGAACACACCTGGGCTCAGTTATGTCTGGCAGAAGCTTTTAGGGAATTTATGACTAGAAACCCCAATTTACAATTAATACAAATACAAAATCCTCCACAGGAGTGCTATACGAATCTGGAGTATTCAAGATGGGTTTTGCACAATCTAATATCCATCCACAGTGCACAGGCAATCATCTTGATAATTATATTCACACGTTATGATTATGCACGCCGGTTCAGAGGTTCTGGGTACAGGTATGGAAGGACTTATCACTGTGCCTGGGTTGTAAAATCTCACTTTCCCCTTCAGTTTCTGGGTGACAATGAAGGAAGCTCTCTGGTAAAAAAAAAAATCTGTTTGCATGGCTTTCACTGCATTATGTATCGCAAAGAAAGAAAGAAAACTATCCTCATCAATTGGAAAAGTAAGGATAAACTCAGCATCAATCAGTGAGATCTGTTGATGGATCATATTAATCTTGAGACCTTTAGCATGCATCAATCAGACCGATCTCTCTCTGGGCTCCTTTGATCGACTCCATCACTTAGGGCCGGATCTATCAAGGTTTAGCGTTAATATAAGCGTGAACTATTTCACTGTACTTGCGCTAAAATGTACAAACTGATCTATCAACAGCGTGCTAAAAGGATTTGGTCTTTAAAACACATTAACTAAATAAACCTCTTATCCATTTTAGTACTTTTTCTGCAATGACTATGCAATATGGGCTGGTTTACGCAAAAAAGAAAGTCGTCTTGTGGGAGGAGAACATGTAAATATATTAATTTAGCACTTTCATAAAAGTGATTTATCAAACCTGAGGAAAGCAATTTTTGCTAGCGGTATCTGACTCTATATTTTAACATGTTTCAAAAGAAGGTTACCAAATGGTCTGTATCGTGAGTATTGCACACATAGCGGTTATTACAACACAGTCTCACTCCCCTAAGAAAAGAAACATCGAAATGAAGCAAGGAGACGCAGAGCGCATTTTTTCACTCCCGACTGTGAATATTTTTTGGAATGAGCGAGGAAGCGATCATCAAAATATATCGTTTATCCAGCATTGCCATTTTGGAGCTGTTGGGGGGAACTCGAATGGATTTAGACCAGCCACAAGGAGGGACCCACGCAATACCAGATATCACAAAACTCCTTGCAACGTGGATCTTTGCCTGGGTCATTCCAGTTTTTGCAGCGAGCTGGGATCTGTCTCATTTTTCAGGGTGCTGTTCTAAATACCATGTTGCCCTGGCCGCCCTACCGGGGACACCCCTAAAAAAAAAAAAATATATACCAATGCTATATATATATATATATATATATATATATATATATTTTGATATTTTTCTAGGAGGGGGGGGGGTGTCACTGTAGCTTTAAATTTCTTAATGCACTAGTTTGTACAAACTACAAACTACTGCATAAACCACAAAGCAGCGCCAAAACCATTAAATAGGGTGTCTCCAACAGTTTTGCACCTGCCACCAGTTACGTAATCGCTCTTGTTAAATCACCCGCAAACCATGGTTCAGCCCCTCGCGCAAAATTCCAGTTTGCGAGCGCAAATTACTGCACGCAAAATTGGATCTTGATAAAGATCTGTGGGGCACGCCCTGCGGGGTGTGGGGACTGGTTCGGGGTCCTTGGGTCCTGTGTGGCTCGGGGGGGGGGCGCTAGAAGTGGGGTGCCTGGTCTGACCCCGGGGTCTGTTACCCCCATCGGAGTGGGGCTTGGGACGCCTCGGGGGGTCCTACGGCGGGCGCTTGTGGTGCTCTCGGGGGGTTCCATGGTGGCAGACGTGGGCTACTGGCCTGGTAGCTGTGCTGCTGCCGGGTGGGTCCGGGGGTCTGGAATCCCTGGGGTGTGTTGCCCTCGGGTTGGGGCCCCAGCAGGGGGTCGGGGGTTTGGGTTCTGTGGGGAATGCTACTTGGGGTCTGGGCTGGTGTACGCCCCACTATCCGACCCTGCCTGGGCCTCTGGTATGCTGGGGGCCTCAGGGCCTGTTGGGCTGGGGGGGCATGGACATTAACTCCTTATGGCAGATGTTTGCACTCTGCTAGAGGGGGAATGGGAGGGCGGGTTCTTCATGGTGCGTGCAGGTTGGCCGGCCAGAATTGTCTACCCTTTTGTTTTGTCTTTTTTGGGGATGGACAGGATGGGGCTCTCGTGGAACGGGGGTGCCTATTGGAGTCAGCGGGGGAGCTGGCTCCCTGGGAGTGCAGTCCTTTGCTCCCCATCCCTGGAATCCTCCCTCTGCCTGCTCCATCACACTGCCACAGATGTAGGACAGCCCCACCTCCTGATGACGTCCCCCGCCCCAATATTATTTTGCATTTCCATCTACAACATTTTCAAAACACACATCTATGTAGGGCATTGTCTGGGGGATGGGGGTCAAGGGCACCTTGGGGGGGCTTATTTCATGGGCCTCAATACTGTCGGCTCCCTCTACCCCCTCTCGCATTTAGATATTGAGGGTTTTGGGTTGTCGATTGGGGGGGGTGCTGGCACAGCCTGTCTCCTGGAGGGGTGATGGATGTGCTGACACCCACTTTTGGTGGGTGATTTAATGACACCTGAGAGCATAACGCCAACAACACCACATTTGTGCGGTGCAGGAGGATCGGGTCTTCTCACATCCCCTGCCGCTTCGGGTGTCTGGGGCCTGGAGGAAGAGCGAGCCGCCTGGTCAGTGGTATTGGCGGGGGGCTGCTGCGGGGCCTGGGTGGCCTGCTGGTGGCGGGGCTGTCACTTCTGCTCTCCCCAAAGAAGGTTGGAGGGAGGGGCGTGTAGTGGCTAGGTGAATTAATTAGGGTGTATGGGGGTCTCTTGTGTGGTGGCCTGTGCGGGGCATGTGGGCCCTGATCCTAGGGGAACTTTTGCTGGGGGTGGTCTGGTCCAGGTGCGGCGTGGGTCCATGTCAGATTAAATAATACTACTTAAGCGATAGTATCTAGGTGTTACTTTATTGTATGTCTCGTACCATGTCTGCTGGGTGTGCTGTTCTTTTTACAGCTCTTTGCAGGTGATGAAGCAGGCTGAAAAGATACTTTATCATTATCTCCCTTTTATCTCCTCTTTCTTTCATCGTTTTTCTTTTTTTCTCTTTCCTCTTCTGTCATGTTACATTGCAGTGTAGGTGTCTGGCGAAAACTCCTGCATAATTATTATAATTTTGTGAATAATTTCAACGAACACTATGGCTGACCTGGCCGTGCAAGCTCAACGGGGCGGGACACTGTAAAATAAAACAAATACTGTTTCGAGAGGGTTCCACTCACTGGTTTCAGCACCCGAGTGGCCGGTACTTTCAGCAGGCTGTTGCTGCTGAGCTTTGGAATGAACTCATTTACCTTTACATTGAGCTCTATTGACACTTTATTACCTTTAGAAGACTTAAGTTAGACCAATTTATTTGGTTTCAGGCTTTTAATTAATTACGCTTTGGGCTCCTATGATTTCCCTATTGTGTAGGTCTTTTATAGTAGTTTATTTTCTAATGTCTTTAAACTATTTTGGTGAAACGCTTTGAGGCTTTGGTCTGTGAAGGGTGCTATAGAAATAAAAACTTACTTACTATAACTACAGCATTTTATGTCTCACATTTAGCAACCTTTATTCAGAGAGTTACTATTAATCAATGATTTGCATTGTTGCTCAGCTGGTTTGGCGTAATATGTACATATAAATAAAATGATTAAGGAAGAGAACTAACTTGTCTTCTTTACTTGCCCCAAATAACATAAACCAAACAGGACTTGAATAAAATGTTTTTTTTCTAATATCCAAATGAAGAGCTACATTTTCAATGATCTCCTGCCACCTGGTGGCCATAGAAGGCATAGCAGGAAGGCATGTTCAGCTGGTTTAAATACATTTGAAGGGAAGAGAGATAAGATAGGACTTTATTGATCTCACAAAGGAGAAATTCACTTGTTACATCAGCTCTAATAAACAACAGGAGGTGCAAAAGAAGGAAAAGGTGAATCAAAGAAGTAATTGTACAAAGTCAGGCTAAACAAACAAAAAAATATGAACAATGAATAGGTAAAAATTAAAAAGAGATTTAAGGCGTCCTATTTACAATAAAGTGATTTTATATACATTGAGGTATGATCTGTTGCAGTATAAATACAGTATATTGGTATTAATTGTTATTAGTATAACAGTGCAAAGTGACTCTAGTTGCAGGTTTTAGTAAATAAATTCAGGCTCTTATTGTACAGAGTTATTTCACAGTAGTTATTATATAAGCTTATTTCTCAGTGGTATTGTAGAGTCTGATGGCAGCAGGGATGAACGACCTGCTGTGATGCTCCTTCTTCCACGGGGTGTCTAAGTCTGCCACTAAAGGAGCTGCTCAGCTCCTCTACAGTCTGCTGCAGAGGGTGGAAGGTGGTGTCCATGATGGATGGGAGCTTCACCAGCACCCTCCTCTCAGCCACCTCCTCCACAGAGTCCAGAGCGCAGCCCAGGACAGAAGTGGCCCTCCTGACCAGCTTGTTCAGTTTCTTCCTGTCCCGCTCTGTGCTGCCAGGGGCCCAGCAGACGACAGTGTAGAGGAGAGCTGAGGCTACCACAGAGTCATAGGAAGTCTGAAGCAGAGGCTGGCTCACTCCAAAGGACCTCAGTCTCCTCAGGAGGTGGAGGCGGCTCTGGCCCTTCTTCTGCAGGGCGTCGGTGTTATGGGTCCAGTTCAGTTTATTGTTGAGGTGAACACCCAGGTGTCTGAAACTCTCCACAGTCTCTATGTCCTGCCCCTGGATGTTCACAGGGGGACTGAGGCTTTTTACTTTCTATTAATAAGAAACATCTTGATGTTGGAGAATATGTTTATTTCTATTTCATTATATTTACATTATTTATATTTACACAAGAAGGATATTGTTGAGTGAAATATTACTGAGTGAATAATGAAAACCTGCAACACTCATTATTTAAAGTTTATTAACTATAGAAAAACAAGAAGAAATGAATTGCAACTATAAAAGCAGACAGAGAGCTCAGACCTCCACCAAATCCAGAGGATGGTTCACATCAGCACCAGAATCTAATCTTCTGTTCTTTGTCCTAATTCACACCTGGTCTGAACATTTGATCCAAATCCATCCAGAACTATCTGAGTTCTATTGCTAACAGACAGACGGACAAACAAACGCTGACAAAAACAGAACCTCCTTGTTAAGATCCAGGTTAGTTTGTGTTTGGTTGTTTTTTCTTTCTTCTAGCAGTTGGTGGCCACTAGAGGGCGCTATTGGATTGAGACTCTGCTGCCTCTGCACACACCTGCTCCTTGTTAGTCTCATCAGGAGCTTTGGAAGAAGAGCTGCTGATGCTGCAGTGTTATCTCTGTGGTTCCTCTGGCTCTCTGTGTTTCCTGTTCTTTGCACACACTAAAGCTTAAGCCTCACAAGGTACCATGACTGGAGGACCTCCACCTGACCTGTCTGCCCTCAGACATTCTTCCTTTAGATCCAAAGTGAGGACAAACATTTTCTCCACTAAGCTCACTTCCTCTGACAAGATTAACTCCACATCAATCCTACCTTTGACTCACCATCATCTTCCTCTCTTCAGTTTTGTTCCTGACCTCCTGTTCTCAGACCTCACCTCCTGGACCTGAGCTCAACAATTCAGTGATCTGTGAAATAAAAGTGAACTTTTTCTCTTGACTCCTGAGTTTCTCTGCTGGTGGAGGAGTGGAAGGATCTGGAAGACAAAGAAGTCCAACAACTCAATCATAGTGTGAAATGTTCCAGTCTTCATCTGAAGCTGAATCTCTGCTCAACTTATCTTCTGCTTTTCATACCTTGGATCCATGTTTGGTTCCTCACGTTGCCGCCCTCATGCTTAACTTCACAGATGTCTTCATAATTGTAGAGAGTCTCATCATTAACCATCCGGACCATGGCAGAACTTTGTGACCCGCTGACCTCCACCTGTCTCTCCTCAGCAGGGGGCCGCTGCTCCTGTTGGCTGTTCTTCTCCTGTCTTTTCCAGGAGATCTGGACCACAGGAGGAAACATGTCTGAGGCCAGACACATCAGAGCGGTCTTTCCCTCCTCACTGGGTTCTGTTTTCACCGGGCACACGGTCACCTCAGGCTTCTTCAGCTCTTTTTACCTGAAGACAGCAGCAACAAGCAGCACAGACACACAGTCAGCAGCAGCTTCCAGCTCTGCTCTGGATTCACTCTGATCCTGGAAGCTACAGAGCTGGGAAAAGTATTCACCCCCTTACAGACTGGTTCTGCTTTTTGTTACACAGAAATAGTTCAGATCATCAAACACATTTTAATAAACAGAATAAACATAAAAATCAGCTTTAAGGTGATGATTTCAGTTCTTCTTATTAACCAATCAGAGAGGACTGCCAGCGATCACTAAGCTCTGCTATTTGGGAACATTAAGGTTTCTAATGCAGCTACAGTGGAGAAGGAAGGTGGACTGAACCAGAACTTTCTATCAGCGTTTAACAAGGAGATCAGGCTTTGTTGGAGCCTGCTGTGCTGCCTGCTAGTGATTTGAAAGCTTCTCACAGTTCAATTCATTTCCTTTGAAATCATCTCAGTGTTCAGAGAAATATTGCTAAACATCAATTTATTCAGTCTAGATAGAAATAGTATTAATTAATAACTGCAGTCTGTTTAAAGATGGAAAAGAATTCAGCCTCTAAAACGCTTTGATTGCTGTTCTGCCACTAAAGGCTTTTCCTCTGATTATTCAGAGGCTGTGAATCATTTTAACAGAACATTTTTAGTCAGAATGGGAATAAAAACTGAGATTATTCTTCATGTCTATAATAATAATCCCAGTTAAACATGGTCTGATTCTCCTTTGGGCGATGCTGCTCTCATTTCCAATCACAAACCAACTTCTTAGCTGACGTGTCCCAGTATGTTTGATGGTGTTGATGGTCAGACTGGAGACTGTCAATAAAACATCTGGAAACCAAAACATTTCAGCTTCTTTATTGTGTCTCTAAAGCAGCACAGCAGCGCCATCTTCAGGTTGTTTCCATCATTTCCAGTCCAATAACAGATAACAGTCTGTGTTCCTAAATTCAGCTCCAAGCTGAATGTGTTTGTGGGAACATGAATGTTTTTTAGTGTTTCTGCATCATGTGAGGCAGATTTTTTCCATCTGCTGTCAGATTCAAATCCAGACGATGAAACCATCCAGCAGCTGGAGCTGAGCTGTCAATCAGCAGCAGCAGTCTGATCTGTGGGCTGCAGGGGCTGATGGGAGCTTTGAGGAGCTGTTAGAAACCACGTGGCCCTCGTCTGATCTAGCAGCTCGTCCTTGTTTGGCCTCAGCTGCATCAGAGCGCCACTTCTCCCCAGGTTCACCAGAGGAAACACCACTGCACAAAATGCTTTTCCTCCCAGCTGCTGCTCTGTGCTGTCTGTGTTCAGGTGAGTGTTTCCAGCCAATCAGGAGCCAACAAAGTCCACCTGGAACAAACACTGTCCCACTAACCTTCATCTGTCTGTCTGTGTCTCTACAGCGCTGGCTGCCATGGCAACACAGCTGAGTCAGGATTTAACTCTGACCAGGAGAGTCGGTCAGAACGTCTCCTTCAGCTGTGGAGGAACTGATCAGTGTACCTCAACCTATGCTTACTGGTATCAGAAGAAGGGATGCTGAAACATTCAAAATTATTCTCCGCATCAAGAGGAGTGATTGTACTGTCTAAAAACCTTTCAATCATCCTCAGCAAAATGATTTCTCAGCTGAGATAAATCAGACAAGCTGCACATTGAAGTTAAATCATGTTAAAGACGATCATGAAGCCTCCTACTACTGCGGCTGTTGGAAGTCTGGTTCCCACAGTGAGAAATGATCCCTGCAGCCTGAACAAAAACCTCCAGATGAACAGATGTCAAACAGTGTTTGTGACAAGAAGAGAGCAGTAAACCACAGCCCAGGTTCACTGGTTTCACCTCCATCTCAGAGACTCACTGAGATCAGGGAAATCCTTTAGTCTTCTAATCTTTCATTATTTTATTGTATTTATTTCACAATTACTGATTTTAATTAATGATAATCTACAATTAGAATAAACATTTTATGACTTAATGTCATACTTTATAAAAAAGTGTCTCACAAAGTTGTGAAAATAGCAGGTTTAGATCAACTCATCATATTGGTTAATATAGCAGACAGACAAGCTAACAAAATGTACAATAAAGGAATGATTTTAGATATACAAGGTTTCCATTCAAAAGAAAATACTTCCTGATCTACTATGAAATATGCATTACACACAGATCAATAAAATCTTCATTACTGCAAAAAAGCAAAGAACAAAAACATTCTTCTTTCTACTTTGGCAATTTTGACTTTATTTCTAAGAATTTACACCTTGGCCACCACTGTTCTGGGGTCAAAGTAGATTTAAATTCATAGGGTTTTGGTAAAAAAAAATACACAGATACACTAGAGAACTTACATAATTGCCTTATAATGCCAGGACATACAACCATTCATGTAACACACTCACACCTAAGGAGAATCCAGAGAAGCCAATTAACCTAAAAGTCATGTCTTTGGACTGTGGGAGGAAGCCTTAGTTTACCCAGGTAGAGATTCTCACGCAAACTTTGCTTCCCATAAAACATTTCGCTTTTCGCCTCCCATCCAGGAAGCGTTTTCTATTCAAAAATTGCATAATTTTGAATTTAATATAATTTAGAGATTGCCTTTGGTAGAAATTAAAGAGTGTTTTTGTATCACCTCTTTTGAGCTGCAAGGAATAAAATCTTTATAGTTAAAGAAACAGATTTTTTTCACTTGGCAGTGGATGATCAGCCACCATATAGTTCATTAAGTAGCAAAGGGCAAGAAGAGACAAACTGCTGAAAGGAACCCCAGTAACCGCCTCAGCAGATGGCGGCTCACACTGAGCCTGGGTTCTGCTGGAGGTTTCTTCCTGTTAAAGAGGGAGTTTTCCTCTCCACTGTCGCTACAAGCATGCTTAGTGTGAGGGATTGCTGAAGAGTCAATGAGTGATAGCAATCAACTGGTTTTCCTTAGATGGAAAACTTTGAATCAATCTGACTGGATGATCTGGTGAACTGTAAAGGGCGCTTGAGATGACATGTGTTCTGAATTGGCGCTATAGACATAAACTCATTTGAACCATCAGTTTGGAGAACAAGCGTCCGCAAAGACACATTTCTGCACAAGCACAGCTTGAAGAGCAGAGTTTGACAGAGTTGAGCGCGTTGTACCTGACCATTATTGCCTACTTTAACCCTGCCGTTGCTGCCATGGTCAATCTATGGTCATTCAGAATGTGCATCACTTCATGCCAGGTAGACGCCGTGACCAAACAGGACGCAGTAGCACGGCTGAGTGATTGATTTATTGACTTTATTGATCTCACATTGGAGAAATTTACTCCTTACATCAGCTAAAATAGTGAAAGGAGAAGAAGAATGTGCCAACGGGAGAAAAAGGTGCATTCGATATATACAGTATATGCAGTGCGACCACATATGACAGATTTTTTTTTCTTTTCTTTTATATTAGGACTATTATACCGGGTTAATTCACAGGGTGTTAACATCAGTATTTATACACATGGATATTTATATTTATATACTGTATATAGTTATTGCACTGGGTGTCAAATGTTGAGAATTAGGTAGAGAAACAGGGTATCAAATAGTAATTGCACATCACACATTGCACAACTTATTGCCATTGTAGTGCCTCAGGGGGAGTGGTCTAACCTAGTTCAGTTTTATGGAATCCTGAGGTTCTGAGTTCGACTCCCACTCCCACAGACTGCCACTCTGGCTCTCTGAGCAAGGCCCTTAACCACCGTTTGCTCCCCTGGCGCCCCACGATGTAAGCCCAATGGTCCTCAAGGTGATGGGTTAAATGCAGAGGTAAATTTCTCCAACTTGAGATCATTAAAGTTCAATTATTATTATCATTGTAGAGTCTGGCTGCAGCAGGGATGAATGACCTGCGGTAGCTCTCCTTTTTACAAACAGGGTGTAAGAGTCTTTCACTAAAGGAGCTGCTCAGCTCCTCTACAGTCTGGTGCAGAGGGTGAGAGGTGTTGTCCATGATGGATGGAAGGTTGGACAGCACCCTCCTCTCAGCTACTTCCTCCACTGAGTCCAGAGCCACAGCCCAGGACAGAAGTGACCTTTCTCACTAGTTTGTTCAGTTTCTTCCTGTCCTGCTCTGCGCTGCCAGGGGTCCAGCAGACGACAGCGAAGAAGAGGGCTGATGCTACCACAGAGGCTGATACTGCTTAGCAGATAACAGCACCATGATGCATTTTAAATTTCTGACAGACCACCCACTAACGTTTATATCCAGTCTTATCCAATCAACAAAAACTCACACCCATGACTTGTCATGTTTTCCTCATCAAATATCCATATTTAGCTCATCAGTTTGTGTTATCATCATGATTAAAAAGGGCTGTCAACGAAATCATTTCATCATCGTTGATGAAAACAGCACTGCTGTTGTGCATATAAATAAACTAAATTTAAATTATATTGAACTGAATTCAGGGTAATCAGTGGAAGCTTTGTGCAACTTTGACTGATTTTCAATGAGGAAACAGGAGATTTGCTCTTCTCTCTCTCTCTTACTGTAGAAACAGGATGCAGCTGCTGCATCTGACTTACTGTCAGTGTTTTGGAGGAGGGAGGGGCTCGCTCACTCACACTGAAAAATATGGATCATTTGAAACCCTTTAAACATAACTTTCTAAACTCAAACTATTAAGTTTAATGGAAAGATTCAATTATGTAAATTGTATTTAATATTTTTGTTCAGGTAACAGAAGCATTACAATTTAATTTACTGTTTTATTCCATAAACTTATTTTAGGACCAGAATATTTCTTAGATTCACATGTATTTTTAGTAGATTTGTCAATTCTACATCCATTGTATTTATTAGTTACTGAGCCTCTTTGAATTTAGTGAAACTAAAAATCTTTATTCCAGTGTTATTTTACCAATCAAGCATTTGCATATAATTTATTTCATTGAACAACCTTTATCCTACTAATTTTTGTCATTCAACTCACAACCTAAACCTTCAAAGGGACGTTGTCTCATTATGTGATTTTTCAACTTTATCCCCCACTAGTTCACACAGTTTTTCTAAAAAGATACTTTTACTTCTGGAGTATTAGATGGATGGACTCAGATTTTAGTTGTCAGTCATAGTGAGAAATTCACAGGATCATTTAGCCTTTGACTTCAGAGAGAGCTTCAAGTCCAGGAACGCTCTGACTGAATAAGTGTAGATCTCCTCCATCGCTTCTCCTTCAGTCTGTCTGAGCAGCAATGAATGCAAGCTGAACCCCCCCACATTACACTGCTCATCAATGAGCTTCACATGTTTATTTATCTATTCAGTTATTTGACATGGACATCACATAGACACTGGCCAACCAGATGTCCTGCTAAGGTGTGTTAGCACAGCTGCTAGAGTCCAACACCACTCCATACAAGGCTTTTAGGGCAAGGTCCCAATTAGACAAAATTTATAATTTACATAAACTGTGCAATTAAATACAGATTTAATTAATAAATATTGTGTAAACAAATCTACCCTGACTTCAATAAATCAACCAAAACATATTTAATCCTCTGTTACAGAGTTCCACAGTTTGGATCCTTTACAGGAGAAACTGGACTGACCAACGGTTCTGCCTTTATTTAAACTCTCCGGCCCCGTCCCTGTAAATATATCTCTACAAAGCAGAGAGAGTTTAAATAAAACGCTGCATAAATGTGAATCAATCTTGTAGCCTTGAACATCGGTTGTGCTTTCTGTTTTTCTTGGAACCTCAGCATACAGTGCACCTCGCCATGGTGCCATCATTCCTCACCATTCCTCACCATGGTATTAGCTTTTAAATAATGTATTGCACATGTATTTTGGGCTTACAGTTCCTAAGTTATTTGCTTTTCCAGTTGGGTGAGCAAAATAGGTGAGAATTTCCCAAAATGAGGTGGATGTTAATTATAGCACATTTCAGTGAAGTGCTGTACATGAGAAAAGGCATAGAGGCAACACAAATAGTTCAAGATCACAAAAGTGACACAGTAGCTTATAAGTAGCTTATATTTAAAAAATTAAGGAAATTAGAATTTTTTTCAATTTAAAATGATGAAGAGAATGACATAAAAATTAAATCGGAAACTTTAATAATATTTAGATAGGTCCGTTAAAGGTCATGTTTATAGTCATAATTTAAAGCAGCTGAGGGTTTCGGCACTTTTAGAGTTTTCTGGGAGTTATTTCCAGATTAGTTGAGCCTAAGAGCCTAAGAACTTCTCCATGTTCTGGTTAGTCTTGGTGAGAACAACAGGCAGCAGCAATATCAAAGACTGGGACATTTATGTATTGATTTCTTCTATGCATTTACCCAGAGCTGGAATGGGTTCATAGTCACCTGGTGACATTGTAAAGTACAGCTGTGTGTCGTCTGTGCAGTTATAGTAACTTATGCTGCTGTTTATTAAGGTTTGAGTTAGGGGCAATGGAGAGACTTGTTGTTCTCCTATCTTCTCCATTCAGCCATTTCAGCCATGTAAATATGGTGTAGATAAAGCTGCTCTATCAACAAATCAACAAAAAAAGGCAGGTACTGTATGTTTACATCAAAATCTCCACAAAACTGAAAAGAAGCAACATAAATAACATTTTGTTCCAGTCTGAAAAGTACAAAACATTTTGTGAGTAGGTTCATACTGTAAATTGGATATTTTCATACTATATATACAAAAAGAAACAACAACACTTGCTTCATATTAAGCATACGGCCGAACGTGGGGGCCACACATGAAGAGAGGAAATAATTTTGTCGCGGGGCGAGGGTAAAGTCGACATGTGCGACTTTAAAGTCGTATAATGGGCATTAAACTCAACATTTTGAGAAAAGTTGATATGTCATGTTGAGTTTAATCTAGACGTGTCGACTTTTAAACTTCGCCATTCGAGAATAAAGTTGAAATGACGAACATGTTCTCAAATTCAGAACTGCGAGCCTGGGTAAGCATAGGGAAAGACGTTACGTTATTATTGGTAGGCCACCGCTTCCTGTGATGATTATACAGTTGCAGCACGTCAAAGACTACCTTCACTCTTAAAACGCAGACTGCAGCTGTGAAGCGCGGTTCGCTCTTTTCTCCAAACTTTGGATAATGGAGATTAATTTCGTGACATTTCAGCTTTATTCTCGAAATGGCGAGTTTAAAGTCGATACGTCGAGATTAAACTCAACATGACGACTTCAACTTTATTCTCGAAAATGTTGAGTTTAATGTCGATGTGAAATTGGTGAGCCCTCTGGCTCAGGTTTCACTGCAGGATGGCCACCAAATGGAATGAACGCTCAACAAGGAGGTCCAGTGCAAATGACGTGGTGTATATATATTTACAGTGCTCTAACCAAAAAGTGCAGTAACAAAAAGACTTTCCAAAACATAAACAAAATCAACACGATGGTTGTTCAAAATAATAACTAATAATAAATCTAAGCACAGAGAGCAATACCTCTTTTGAACACGACAGTCTCAGGCACCAACCTTTCTCCTAGCCTCCAACCCCAAACTGAGGAAAAAGTAGGGTTTTTATACAAACAGACATAGAGTCTGTGGGGGCCCCAAGCAAAAAATCCTAGGGGCCTGACACGTGTTCATCACCGTTATGTTAGGCTATAAAATAATCTGACACCACTGAAAAATGTATTAAATAAAATCTTTTTTTTTTATTTCCAAATGTTCTAAACATGAACAACGTTGTTATTTTGGAAAATATAAAAGAATAAAAGTAAAGAATAAACTGATAAATTAAAATAAATGTATAATAAAATAAAAAAAACAGTAAATTACTTTAAAAACCCAATATAAACTTTTGTACAAAATATAAAGTATAGTAGAGGTGTGTAGTGAAATTATTGGGGTCCTATACTGCTTCCAGAATTGCTCCCCTTACATGGGCCCACCACCCATGAGAGGGGCCATAGGGATCGGGTGCAATGTGTGTTGGGTGGCGGCGAGGGGGAGGGGACCCTGGCGGTCCGGTCCTGCGGCTGCAGAAGCTGGCTCTTGGGGCGTGGGAATGTCACCTGCGCTGGTGGGGAAAGAGAGCGAAGCTGGTGTGTGAGAGCTGAGAGGTTCCGGCTAGAAATAGTGGGTCTCACCTCGATCTCACACATGGTTCTGGTTCTGGAACCAGTCTCCTTGAGAGGGGCTGGACATACTTCCACTCTGGAGTTGCCCACGGTGAGAGGCGCCGGGCAGGAGTGGGCATACTTGTTGCCCCACATCTCGGTTAACATATGCGTTGGGGTTTACCCGATGAGCGAGAAGGGGTAGCCTCCCTCGGCCACTACGGTGGGGGAGAGGGTTCCTGACTTCATTGTCTGTGCTTACGGGCGGAACAACAGTTCAGATTACCCACCCTTCTTGGAGTCGCCCAGAGGGGTACTGGAGGGTGCCCCTCCTGGGATTCCCCTTGTTCTGCTGGGGAGACTTCCAGCGGCTCCGCGTGAGCAATGCTGATGTGGAGACGTGGAGGCGTGGATTTGGAGAGAATAGCCGCCCTGATCTGAACTCGAGTGGTGTTCTGTTGTTGGACTTCTGTGCTTTCGTCATGGATAGTCCATAGCCGAACACCATGTTCAGAAACATAAGGAGGTCGTGCCCATATGTGCACATGGCACCAGAGACACCCTAGAAACGCGGATTCGATGATAAAACTTTGTCGCCGTTTCGCCAGGACTTTGCTGACGTATGTCTTCAGACACTTCGGGTGAAGAAGGTGCTGAAAACTTTCCGCTGACCACTACCTGTTAGTGAGAGTTAGCTCGGTGGTGGGGAGGATGCGGTCCAGGCCTGGCGAGCCCAGAGCGTTGTTGTGGTCTGCTGGGAGCGTCTGGCGGAGTCCCCTGTTAGACGAAACTTTTAACTCCCCATCTCCGGCAGGAACTTCGAACACATCCCGGAGGAGGTGGGGGACGCTGAGTCGAGTGGACCATGTTCCGTTCCTCCATTGTCGAGGCAGCTTATCACTGAGCTGCGGCCGCTGGGTTGTGGGGTGCCTGTGCGTAAAGGCCGCCGAACCGTTGGTGGACACCTCCGGTGAGGAAGTACTGTCAGGTTGAAGAAGGCGCCTGCTCGGGCAGCACGGCCTGTGGGACTCCGAGGAATCAGCTGATGGGTACCCGGTGAGGCTGGCATGCATCGCGGCTCGGATGGTTGCTGAGGCAAAAACTCGGGTGTGGGAGGAGTTTGGAAAGGAGCCCATGGAGAAAAGACTATCCGATGCGGCTCGAGAAGCGATTCTGGTGCTGCCATCCGGCGTCTCAGGAGAGGGGAACGGTGCAGCACCAACACTGTTTATAGAGGGGATGGTGTGCTGCTGACACACCGACTTTCGGGGCGTTACGTTTGGCCCGTCCCTCATCGACTTGAAGACCTCCTCAATCCCACCAACGCTCCAATATTTCCATTGTGGAAGCTGGGCCTGAGGACTCTGGGCTGGAGCTCTCTCAATCTCTCTGTGCGCGGTGCGAGGTGGTTAAAAGCTCTCCGGTGGCGGGAGGGAACGGAGGGTGAATGAATCGATCGCCGGAGTTCCTCAAGGTCCCTGAATGTTGGCAGAGGTTGTGTTAGCTACGACTTTCTGACTCTTCAACGTTGCATGGACATCGAGAGGCAGTCCCCTGGATTGGCAGACTGGGGTGGTGGTCCCCTTATTTAAAGAAGGGGGACAGGAGGGTGTGCTCCAATCAGAGGAGAGTCACACTCTTAAGCCTCCCCGGCAAGGTCTATTCAGGGGTGCTGGAGAGGAGGGTCCGTCGGATGATAGTCGAACCTCAGATTCAGGAAGAGCAGTGTGGTTTTCCGTCCTGAGTGGGTGAGCAGCTGGACCAGCTCTACACCCTCAGCGGGGTCCTGGAGGTGCATGGGGAGTTAAGCCCAGCAGAAGTCTACATGTGCTTTGTGGACTTGGGGAAGGTTTCGACCGTGTCCCTCGAGGGAGCCCTGTGGGGAGTTCTCGAGGCTCTGAGGGTGCCGGGCCCTTTGATGCAGGCTGTCAGGTCCCCTGTGTATGACCCGGTGTCAGGAGATCTCTGGTCGCATTGCCCGCAGTAAGTCGGGCTTTCATTTCGGTGAGAGTTGGACTCCGCCAGGGCTGCCCTTCTTTGTCATCGATTCTGTTCATTACAGCTAAGCTGGACAGAATTTCTAAGCGCCAACCAAGGTGTTGAGGATATCCGTTTTGGTGGCCTTAGGATTGCGTCTCTGCTTTTGCAGATGATGTTGGTCCTATTGGCTTCATCGGAGTCGTGCATCTGCAGCTCATAAGCTGGATCGGTTGAGTTCGCAGCTAACCCGGTGTGAAGCGGCGGAGGATGAGGGGATCGAGATGCCTCCCAAATCGAGGCCATGGTCTTGTAGCCTTGAGCGGGAAAGGGGTAGAGTGCCTTCTCCGGGTCAGGGGGTGTCCTGCCCCAAGTGGAGGAGTTTAGAGTATCTTGGGATCTTGTTCCTGCGAGATGAGGGAAGAAGAAGGGGAGCGAGGAGTGCGTCAAGCGGATTGGTGCAGCGTCTGCCGTGAAGCGGCGCTGTACCAGTCCGTCAAGTGATGAAAACTGAGTCAAAAAGCGAAGCTCAGAGATTTACCGGTCGATCTACGTTCCTACCCTCATCTATGGTCATGAACTCTGGGTCATGACCGAGAACGAGATCCTTGGATTACAGCGGACGAAAATAGGTTTTCCTCCGTATTAGGGTGGCTGGAGCTCTCCCTTAGAATGGGGGTGAGTACTTCGGTCATCCGGGGAGGACTCAGAGGGTAAGAGCCGCTGCTCGCTCCACGTCGAGAGGAGCCAGTTGAGGTGGCTTGGGCATCTGTTTAGGATGCCTCCTGGGCGCTGCCTCCTGGTGAGGTGTTCGAACGCGCGTCCCACCGGTGAGGCGGGGAAGGCCAGGACGCTGGAGACTATGTGTTTTCTCGGCTTTGGCCTGAGGCGCCTTGGGGTTCCTCCCTAGAGAGCTGGAAGTGGCGAGGGAGGGAAGTCACCGGGCCTCCCTTCTTAGCTGCTGCCCCCGCGACCCTTCTCGACTGGCGGAGGAAGATGGATGGATGGATGGATGGATGAATTGCTGCTTACGGACCTTGGCTTGTGCAAATGCAGACACTGAGGCCCGTCCGCACAAAGTGAAACCCTATAGCCCCTAAGCATACAAATTTTTTCACCAAACCAGCCTCTGCATCCATACGAAGCGGGGGCTGTAAGCGATCTTTTTTTAATAAGCCTTCAGGTGGAAAGATTTTTGAAAGCCGTTTTCCGGCGTTCCATCTTTAGCTCTAACACGCATTTTTTTTTTTTTTTTTTTACTGCGCATCGCGTCGCCAAAGCGTCGCCTCTAAATACTTGCGGCGACACGAACTCCACAACAACAATGCCCAACATTTAAAATTGCGCCTATTTTTTGCTTTTGGCAACACAGCGCCCACTTACAGGCCTGGCATACGTTTTGCAGCAGCGTTTTCATGCATTGGTGTGGTCGATCACATTTATTTTACGTCTCCATCTTTACGACAAATGTTCTGGAAAATATTAGCGTTTCGTGTTCGTTTTGACTTCGTGTGGACGGGGCCTAACTCCTCCAGATCCAAAGACCTTCGCATGCGCTATACTCTATAGAAATAGCGCCAGTCTGAAAGTCTCTCTTGAGACATGGAAAATTAATAATTTTCCTTCAGCTTAGTTACATAATTGCTTTCCAATTTACTGAACGATAGGCCTACAACGTCACCCATTCGCTAGGCTACGTTCATTTTCATTAAGGGAAGTCATCCACCTGGGCTGGGCAAGGCTGGATTTTGACTGGGCAAAGCCAATGTCAATCAACATTCCATCAAATCGGAATTTTTTAAATGCAGTTGTGCATCTCCTCTCCTCAATCACTATAGCGTTGCCACTTCATGCTCACCTGTTGCTGTTTATCTACCGGTGTACGGTGCTGTCGGGGGAGGCCCAGCGGCTCGAGGGGCTCCGAGCGTTGCTGGTTTGCCTGTTGACAAGGTGCGCCTCTGGTTTTTATACAAACAGACATAATTGGCAAATTGCATGCCTACTGGA
>JAGKQL010000071.1:1979243-2004316 GCA_018398635.1 Cyprinodon brontotheroides | reverse complement strand
CCCCAAACTGAGGAAAAAGTAGGGTTTTTATACAAACAGACATAATTGGCAAATTGCATGCCTACTGGACTAAATCACTGACTGATTGGATGAGACCACTATGCAAGAAAAAAAAAGGTACAGCTGAAACAATGCACTACTTCATTTTCACTGTTAAATTACATGCCTAAGCAATCTACATTAACCACATTACTGTATGCATACATTCAATAAAACACATTTCTCATTACATCAACATTACACCTAAAAATAGCATTTTAAATGCATCAAACACTCAGTTTCACCCCGTCAGGTAATCAAAGCCTCTGATTGGCTGAATGAGACATAAATTATTCCCCTACCCACAGTTCGTGTTTCCCAGGGGAGGAGAAGTTGTCGGACCAGGAAGTGTGTGTGCGTTTGTGTCTGTGTCGCGCAATGTGTGTGGAAACTGGGCGGTATGGGATTATGGGCGATGTCGGCGAATTACCTCACCCGAGCGCTGCAATGGCTGGTCCTCGTTAAGTACTGAAAGTTTTTGGAGTGTTAGTGACAAAGCTCTCACATGCGGTTGCCGGCTCCGCGAGTGAAAGTCTCAGATTCGCGTGTGTGCGCTTGTGTATGGAGGTGTGTGCAGGTGTGTGTGGACGATAGCCAGCTACATTGTAGCGTGCTGTTCTGTGGCATTTGTGAAAAGGGAGGGCTGCCTTTTCACAGATTTATTTTTCTGAAATGCAAAAGGAGAGTGCAATTACCTTCCAAAAAGTTATACTTTTGTCTAGTATCACATTTTTAACTTTTAACACTTTTGGTTTTAATAAAGGAAATATCAAGATTTACTCAGGTGCCAAAACAAAATGTAACAGCTGTGTAAGGCTCACCAGAGAGCATAACATAAAGTTAACATGACTATAACAGCTGAATGCAGCGATTTCCATGTTGCTCAGCAAAACGCTTCACAAATGTATTTAGATCCAATGCCTTTGTGCGTTTTGATTTGAGTTCAACCAAACTTGATAGTCTCTTTTCTGTCATAGTTGACCACAAATATGTCTTTATGAGCCTGAGATGTCAGGCCTAACTAACATCATAGTTAGAGAAATAATGTTCTGCAACCTGATTTTTATCATCTGCAAAATCAGCATTGCAGCTATGCTAGCAACACTGTGCTTTCATTATGATTTCATTTCTCTATAGATAGTTAATCAATTTTTACCTGTTTCATCCCGTGTCTCCTCTCCCATCACCCCTGGCTCCCTCGCTTTGCCCCATTCGGTTTTCAAAACTAATCAGTCTCAGTCGCTCTCGCGTCATTTCGTGCTGCATTCACTGCAGTCGGACATTGGAAATTAGCGGTTGTAATTCTCAAATTATCCATAATGTATAAGCCTCGGCACCCCTACAGCTAACTGGGGTGGCAGCAGGGGAATGGCAAGGCTGTCATTTAGGGTGGCATTTGCCACCCTATGCCACCCCAGTAGATCCATATACTAAGATATGACCGTGGGGAACACCACATAGGATTTTATCTTGGTCCCTGAACTAAATTTAGCTACTACATTAAATTGAGTTAAAAGGTTAACTTAAGGATTAGGACAACAGGGACCACAACTAAACCCTTCCTCCAATTCCCTAGTATTATATTAATACTCCGCTCAGCCTTTCCTCTCAGTCTGATTCATGATTCATCAACAGTCCACTATATTCAACACATAACTGAGACTAACGTCCGTCAGCTTTGTTCATCATGCCAGCATTCTCATTTTACAGAGATACCATCTGCTCACTTTACCAGACCGTAGATCCAAACTAAACAGCTATGTTTCCATCATCCTTCTCTTTGCTCTCTGATTTGGAGGAGCCAGTTTATTTCTATATCCCATTCTCTTCACCAATCAGGCAGCAGGCTGTTTACATCAGTTCAATCAGGGCAATACTGGGTTTACTTGAATCAAAGCATCTTATTTCGCCGCCTCACTGCTCTTCAGCCTCAGCAATGCTCCATCCCATCCAATCACCGTCTGCATGCAATCACATTCCTCCCTGATCCCTGCATACAGTTCTCAGCATCATTGTCAATTCTTCTTCCTTCTGAACATCTTTAATATTCATTCATCCATTCCTTCAATCCCTTCTTTTCTTTATTCAGATTCTCCTTCCATCACTTCATCCATCTCTTCGTTTCTTCAACCCTTCATTCCTTTAACTCCTACATCTGATTTTCATCCCTCCATCCCTTCCTCCCCCAGAAGATGAATCAATCAACCAGCTTCTCTCAAGCCTTTACTCCAACAGGCGTTCTTAACATTTGCTAGCTCTTCTTGGCTATTTAAACCATGATATCGAAGCCCCATCATTCCTCAGGCTAAATCTTTCATTTCCTTTGCTCCTGGAATAGTACATCCCTCTTTGACTCATTTCTCACTCATCCTGATTTCATTCTACTCTACACAGATGCAGCTTCTCCAGTCTTTTGGTCGTTATTTCAGAGGAAGTGGTTTCCAGCAAAGTGAATCAAGAGTTCATGCTCTCTTTAAATGAAGCAGTTTCTTTGTCATCAACTTTATTCCATTGTCATGCGAACCAGTCCATCCTCTTTCATTCAGACAACACAGCTCATAGATATCATTAATAAGGAAAATCTCTCTCAGTGGAAATTTTACAATCCTTCTGCAAATTAACTCTCCTCAGACTTATTCAATCAGATCCTTTTGGGGGGTTCAGAGCCAGGGGCAGAGCTAGATGGGGGGCTAGGGGTGGGCATGGCCATCCTTAGCCAATCATTGCCCCCCCTGTGGCCAGCCCTACCATTTATATTTATACCACATTCCCTCTAATGCATATAAAGGTGGCAGCAGTAATACTCTCAAGGGGAATATTCAATCATTGTAACTTTTTGTGGTTAATTATGCACATCAATATACTAACATTCAATTCAATTTCAATTCCAGTTTATTTATATACCGCCAAATTCACAACACACATGTCATCTCAAGGCACTTTACAGTTCAACCAGATCATACAGTCAAATTGATACAAAGTTTTCAATCTAAGGAAGGAAAACCAGTTGATTGCATTGACTCATTGACTCAAATACAATCCCCCACACTAAGCATGCTTGTAGCGACAGTGGAGAGGAAAAACTCCCCTTTTAACAGGAAGAAACCTCCAGCAGAACCAGGCTCAGTGTGAGCGCCATCTGCTGAGCCGACTGGGAGTTCAAGGAGACAGAAGCAGAAATACAAAAGCAGCTGTAAAAAGGCGGCCCCGTCCAGGAAAACACACAGCCAGGCAGACGAGCTCCAAGGCAGCTCCCATGCCAGAGGACGAAGAGAGCACATCCACTCAGTCACGGTCAGAGAAACAGGACCACACTGGAAAACAGGCCGATCTCCAACATCTATAAACAAGGGTGTTGATAGAAGCAGCACAGCTGATGTTTCTTTCCAGGATGACGTCACAGCCAAACAGGAACAGACGAGGCAAAGCTACTCTGAGGAAAAGCAGAGAGAGCAGAAGGTTAGAGATTGAACTAACAGATTCTGCAGAATAGGAGAACAGAGAGAGAATGAAGCAGAATGATGAAATGGGGGTCCCTATGTCCTCCAAAAGTCTAAGCCTATAGCAGCATAACTATAGAGATAGCTCAGGATAACCTGAGCCACCCTAACTATAAGCTTTATCAAAAAGGAAAGTTTTAAGCCTAGCCTTAAAAGTAGACAGGGTGTCTGCCTCACGGACTAAAACTGGTAGTTGGTTCCACAGGAGAGGAGCCTGATAACTAAAAGATCTGCCTCCCATTCTACTTTTAGAAATTCTAGGAACCACTAGTAAACCTGCAGATTGAGAGCGAAGTGCTCTGTTAGGAACATAAGGAACAATCAGATCTCTGATATAAGATGGAGCTTGGCCATTTAAGGCTTTATATGTGAGAAGGAGGATTTTAAATTCTATTCTTGATTTAACAGGAAGCCAATGAAGAGAAGCCAGGATAGGAGAGATATGATCTCTCTTTTTCATTTTCATTAGAACTCTGGCTGCAGCATTTTGGATCAGCTGAAGGCTTTTAACTACAGTTTGTGGACTTCCTGATAGTAAAGAATTACAATAGTCCAGCCTTGAAGTAACAAATGCATGGACTAGTTTCTCAGCATCACCCTGGACAGGATATTTCTAATTTTTGCAATGTTCCTCAGATGAAAGAAGGAAATTCTAGAAACCTCTTTGATATGGGATTTAAATGACAGGTCCTGATCAAAAATAACACCAAGATTTTTACTTTATTATCTGAAATCAGTTTAATCCCATCCAAATGAAGTGACTGGCTAATCAGTTTCTTTTTCAGAGACTCTGGTCCAAAGACTATAACTTCTGTTTTGTCTGCATTCAGAAGCAGAAAGTTAAGAGTCATCCAGGTTTTTATGTCTTCAAGACATGCCTGTAATCTATGTAATGGGTTAGCTTCATCTGGATTTATAGACAGATATAGCTGGGTATCATCAGCATAACAGTGGAAATTAATCCCATGCTGTCTAATAATTCTACCAATTGGGAGCATGTATAAAGTAAAGAGAATTGGTCCTAGCACTGATCCCTGTGGTACTCCACAGGTAACCTTTGAGCGTGTTGAAGATCTATCATTAACATGAACAAACTGAATTACGATCAGATAGATAAGATTTAAACCAGTCTAGTGCTGTTCCTTTAATTCCAACAAAATATTCAAGTCTTTCTAAAAGAATATTATGGTCAACTGTATCAAATGCAGCACTAAGATCCAACAGGACGAGCACAGATACAAGTCCATTATCTGAGGCCATGAGAATATCATTAGTGACTTTCACCAGAGCTGTTTCAGTGCTATGATGAGCTCTAAAGCCAGACTGAAACTCTTCAAAAAGTTCATTATGGTGGAAGTGATCGCAAACTTGTTTGGCAACTACTTTCTCAAGAATTTTGGATAAGAAAGGAAGATTGGATATAGGTCTATAATTGACCAAGTCATCTGGGTCAAGAGGCGGTTTCTTAAGCAGAGGTTTAATTACAGCAACCTTAAAAGCTTTAGGTACATATCCCTGTAACAGAGATAGATTAATCACATCTAAAATGGAGGAGGAGATCAAAGGGAATACCTCCTTAAATAACCTGGTTGGAACTGGATCTAACATACAAGTTGAAGGCTTAGATGAAGACAATAATTTTGCTAATTCAGAGAGTTCAACTGGATCAAAGCAGTCTAAACCGGTTCAGATTCCATGACTACCTCAGGTACAATCGCGGATAGAGGAGTGCTTATGATCTTATTTTTAATAAGATCAATCTTATTTATAAAGAATCCCATAAAATCATTGCTGCTAAGAGCAGGTGGAATGGACGGTTCAACAGAGCTATGGCTCTGGGTGAGTTTGGCAACTGTATTAAAAAGAAATCTAGGATTATTCTTATTCTCCTCTATTAATGAGGAGAAGTATGCTGCTCTTGCTTTACAAAGGGTCCTCTTATACAGCAGTAAACCATTTTTCCAGACTAGGAAGGACTCTCGCAGGCCTGTGGAGCGATATTTTCTCTCCAGTTTCCTAGCATTTTGCTTCAAAGTACGCAGCTCTGCATTAAACCAAGGAGCAAGCTTTCTATTTTTAACGGTTTTCATTTTCAAAGGAGCTGCGTTGTCTAAGGCAATACGCAGAGAACTAGCAACCCCATCAACAAAATCATCAACCTGTGAAGGGGAATAAGCTAAGCTTTTGCACTCTGCAGCACTGCTCAGTGACACAGAGGAGAGAGAAAGTGAAGCAGATTCTTTAAAATTTATAACTGCACTATCTGATAAAGATCTACTAAAATTGAACCTTCTTTTGGGGGAGGAGAACTCTGTTAAAGTAATCCTGAAGGTTATTAGAAAGTGGTCAGAGAGGACAGGGTTGTGAGGAAATACTGTTATTTCTTCACATTCTATGCCGTATGTCAGCACAAGATCCAAAGTATGAAGATGAGAATGCGTGGGACTATTCACATTTTGAACAAAGCCAATAGTGTCTAAGATAGCATTAAAGGCTGCTCTTAAGCTATCGCCTTCAATGTCAGCATGGATGTTAAAATCTCCCACTATGATGACCCTGTCAGTATTTAATACCAAATCAGAAAGGAACTCTGAAAACTCATCTAAAAATTCAGAGTAAGGACCTGGTGGACGATACAAAGTTACAAAAAGAAGAGGTTTTCTTGCCTTGAAATTTGGATCAGGGAAATTAAGGGTTAAATGTTCAAAAGAGTTGTAGGTATTAATTGTTTTGGGAGTAATCAGTAAGTCAGACTGGAAGATTGTTGCTACTCCTCCTCCTCGCCCAGAACTTCTGGGGATGTGAAAATTTAAATAGCTTGAAGGAGTTGCCTCATTTATGCTCACATAATCCTCTTGCTGCAGCCAGGTTTCTGTAAGGCAAAACAAGTCAATGTGATTATCACAAATCAAGTCATTAACTAGTAGACTTTTAGAGGAAAGCGATCTTATGTTAAACAGACCGCATTTAATTGTTTTAACTTTTTCCCCAATTGGAGTTATTTTGATTTTAATTAGATTATCATGATTTACTCCTTTGGGAATCTTTGCTAATTTATTAGATTTTGGTCGTGGGCAAGACACTGTCTGGATGGAGTAAAAGAGTGGGTAACAGTAGAGAAGCTGCAGAGATGTGTGTTAAACTACAACTCTGCTTCCTGGTCTGCACCCTGGGTGGTCAGGGTTTTGGAGGACTAATAAATGTGGCCAGATTCCTAGAAAGAAGAGCTGCACCATCCAAAGTGGGATGGATGCTGTCTCTCTCGAATCAGACCAGGCTTTCCCCAAAAGGATTGCCAATTATTAATGTAGCCCACGTTGTTTTCAGGACACCACCTAGACAACCAGCGGTTGAATGACGACATGCGGCTAAACATGTCATCGCTGGTCAGATCAGGGAGGGGACCAGAGAAAATTACGGAGTCCGACATTTTTTTGGCAAACTTACACACCGAAGCAACACTAATTTTAGTGACCTCCGATCGGCGTAACCGGGTGTCATTACCACCAGCGTGAATAACAATCTTACTGTATTTAACCTTATCCTTAGCCAGTAGTTTCAGGTAGGATTTGATGTAACCTCGTTCTGGCCCCACGGCAAACATTTGACTATGGTCCCTGGTGTCTCTAATGCCACGTTTCTGACTATGGAGCTGCCAATCACCAGAGTGGGCTTCTCAGTGGGTGTGTCACTGAGTGGGGAAAACCGGTTAGAAACGCATTGAGCGGGTTGGTGGTGACCAGTGGGCAGAGATCCACGACTACGCTTTCTGCGTACAGTTACCCAATCGCCTGGCTGCTCAGGCACTTTTGGAGGACAGCCTACGTGGGGGGCCTACTTTAACTCCTGGATGTTCAACAGCCTGAAGCCTGGATTCTAAACTCTGACACCCTCGCCTCCAAAGCTACAAAAATACTACACTTATTACACATCCCATTATCAATATTAACATTAAAGATGATAAGTACAGAAGTCATGCTCTTCAGAATTACATCTTGTGTTATATGGGGTAAAATAATAAAAAGATAAAATGATGTCTCTGCAAGTCATCTAGGAGTCTTCAGTGTCAGGACTCCTGTTTTTGTGTCTGTGTTTCTGTGTTTATCTCCTTCCTCCACCAGGAGGCACCTGGTTCTGGTCCGCCTCCTCACACACCTGCTGATGGTTTCCTCGTTAAGCGGAGACTTCTTAAGCTGCTGACTGCCATTACCTCGATGCCAGAGTGTTTGCCAGTTTTGGGTACTCTAGCCAAGCTAAGTTTTGCTGAGTCAAGCTGAGTTTTTGTCAACCTGAGTTTAACTTTGTTTTTTGTCTATGGCTCTCGGCAGGAAGTCATCCTGCAAACTGGATTTTTCGGACCTTCACTCTAGTGATGGGTTGATGAGGCGTCATGAAACGTTTCGACACATTACCAAACTGTATTGATACAGTGTCGATACTGTGTCACTGAATACTGACACCTGCTGGACATTAAAAATCCCTACAGGCAACCTAGTTGACAGAGTTAACTGACACTGATTTGATGACCTATTATATACACTAATATGATGCAATTCATTGTATGATGCATTGTATTATTATTAAAACATATTTGATATTTTAGACACAGTCAATGAATAATGAGAACCTGCATCATAATGTAATAATCTCTAAGTAAACATGTAGTAAATGAAGATGCTTGTTCACTGGTATTTTTTTTACAAATTTTTGTTCAAAAAAATAAGTTGTTGCAACGTTTTGAAATTCAGTCTGTTGCGCTTTTTTGATATTAGTTCTCCAGCTGTGGAAAACACCCGCTCACACGGCACAGATGAAGCTGGAGTGCACAAAAATTTTAAGGCCAGGCGGAAGAGGTTTGGATAAACCGTCCTTTGGTTTTTCCAAAATACAAGAGGATCCTGGGACCTCGCAATATTGCCCTCTGCCATGTATCTCTGCACCTCAAGGATGGCATCAGCTGTGGCACTTTTGGTCTGCCTCCCCACTTCGAGATCAAAATGTTCCCAAAGGTCATCTTAAAAAAAAAAAAAGTATTTTAGTACATGATTTACAAACAACAAAGAAATGATGCTCAATATCATGCCTGAAGTGGGGGCAGACAGCTGTTGTGAAGATGTTCCCGGCTGGGGCTCATTTGAGCTTCCAACTATTGAGGCACATTCTGTCCGCAGTCTGCTGTACTTCCATTTTCACTCGTTCCCGTTCCTCCTCGTACTTTTTGGCCAACAGTTGTTTGATGGTCTGAAAACCACACCAAGTCAAACCAGAAGAAAATCAATATATTTAAAATAAATTTGATGAATAAACTACCACTTTAGATAATTTCCACACAAACCTTTCTGGTTGGCAAAACATATGAGGGCTCAAGGAGCTGAACCAGCTCCCTGAACCCTTCATTCTCCACAACAGCGAGGGGCTGGCAGTCCTTTACAATGAAATTAAGCACAGCCTCATCAAGCATATGTTTCCTGGAAGCTTGATGGTTAAAAATGAGAAAGTGTAAATTATTCAGAATTATCAATAAAACAAAGTCAGTAAGTTGTAAAATACCTGTATACCTGAGTTCATCATGGGTGTATCATGGATTTCACTCTCATGCTTGGCCCTATAATGCCTCAGCATTGAGGAGGTGCTGTTATTTAAATATGCAAGCTCTGTTGAGCAATTGCGACATTTAACCTGCAGAAAATAACACGAACAGTAAACTAAAGGTCACTTTGAAATGAATTTCTACTCAGAAAATCAAGTGGAAACTCTGAGAGGAACAGGATGAAACAAGGAAATTAAAACAAATACCTTATTTTCCGAAATGACATCAAAGTGGTCCCACACGGCAGAAACCTTTCTTTTTGCTTGAGGAAGCTCCATAATTTTTGATGAATTTTATATTCGCAAAACACGCAAGATTGTTTTGGCAGATGCATCTCGTTGGCAGATGCGCTTCCTTATAAAGGCTTGTCAATCAGTTCGAAACATCGGTCACGTGACCGATACAGGAACTGTTTCGGTCACGTGACTTTTCCGTAGCGATACACACGTCGACACAGGTTTCGATGCTCTCGGTGTTGCCCGACTGAGACCGACAAGAGGTAGGTTTGGATCCATGAGATCAGGTCGCCAGCGAGAAAGGGATTATTTCTCCACTACGACGACGTTCAAGTATTGCAGGAAATCTGTGGCAGTCTGGAAATCTGAGTGGCAGTCAGTTTCTCCCGCTCACTTACTAACAGCCGCATTCTGGGTAAACCCTGTTCCGCCCTCCACTGAATCAGACAAACACTGGAACCTCAGCATACAGACAGGAGTCAAGGATTCAACTACTTCTCTGGAAATGTGAGTCAGCAACCAAATCTCTTCTCCAAGTTCACGAGTCACATTCCCCACTGAGCCTGAACTAACCACCTAGAGTCTTCCCCTCACTTTTCAGTTCCAGCTGAGCAGTGTTCAGAGCAACACTTCTCTCTCTGTTTTACCTCTTCAATAAAACCCGTTAAACCTTTTCCCTGGTCTCCCTGTTCGGTTTTCTGCATTTAGGTCTGAACCTTTGTAAGATCATGGCACAGTAAAATCATACATTAAAAATCTATTTCTATAGTATAAATGTATTAAATAAATTTATTTAGATATAAGTAGTTTGAAATATAAATTTTATATTATGCAAAATGATTATTGATAAAAGTAGGTAAGTAATAACAATGGAAAACATGTGGATAAAATAATTTTATCCACTATACCTTTATATCTAGAAAGCCCAAAGGTATAAATATATATCACGTGTATTTGTTAGCAAAGGCTGGAGGGAAAGTATAGTTTGTCTTTTATTTTGAAAATGTGGATGTTTTACTTGTTAATTTTCCTGGTGGAATAGTGTAGACTGACCCTGAGGTTGTTTTTTTAACAGTATCCTGTCTGGCAATGAGGCAATAAGAATAAAAAGAGCCCAACAGATTCTGCTTTTAACAAGTGGAGCAGTACGGCTATCGCCATAGTGTTCCGCTTGGATTTATGCATATAAATAACTTTATTATAATTCATGCAGGTAGTATTACCGATTATAAGGACACTACAATGTAAGTAGAACAGGAAAGGAAAAACAGGAAAAAGGAGAAAAGATGAAAGAAAAGAGGGAGAAAAAAAGGGAAAAATGATGAAACATCTTCAGTCTGCTTCATCACCTGCAAAGAGATGGAAAGGTGAAGAACAGAACAACCAACGGATATAGAATAAGAGATCCAATGACCCTGAGGTTCTGGCGTCTCTCCACTTTCGGCCACCCCTCAGTGTACATTGGTTGCTGCTTGGCCACCCTTATAAAAATGTTCCTGGCTACACCTCTGTTCAGCACAGGCTTGTAGAAATGAACCAGAACCAAACTCTCCAGGATATCAAACCAACAAACAGAAATCTTCATTCCCTCTGTTTACTTACTGTTAAAGATAGGCTCTGTGTTTGCACCCTGATGCTCCTATCTTTCTGGTTCTTTTCCCTGAAAAGAGATCACTCTGGACAAAACTCTTTAAATAACACTTCATAACTTACATGTATCAAATAACCAGGAGACATGAAAACAGATTCTGATAGAAACTGTAATCCTACTCAGATCAGAGAAATTGCTTAGAATGTAAAGAAGGCAGCTGCTCACCTCTGGGCTCACCTCTCAGAGGAAGTGGCCCTGATTAACAGTTAAAAAGGCATTTTATACATCTCCATTCTGCCACATCATCTTATTTTACATCATACACGTTAGCAGATGATTAGACATCCATGGCTCCAGCCTTATCAAAATATTACACTTCGTTCTTAGCTGAAGGACACCGCTCTCATTCCATTCCCAAATCTTTGCCACGTGCGTACAGAATGAAGATTATAACTGTATATCCAGACAGAGGAAATGTCCTAATTAGAATTAAAAACGTCAGTTCTGACACGCAACAGGCAGCCAATACCAAGGTGTAATAAACTCACACATCTTCAATGATAATTATCCTAAAATTACTAACAGAAACTGTGTCCAGCAGCTGCTGGTAGCAGAGCTGGAAGTCACCATGACTCTGATCAGCTGTGCTGTGTTGGCCTTTGGAAACCGTCACTCTGATTCACACACTAATATTATTATCAGTGGGACCTAGAGGGGCTTCTAGCTAATGCTGCAGACACTGTTTGTTGGTAACTGAGTCACCAGATCCAGATGTGACATCACCACGCCTGCCATCCTCCATCTTGGTAGACCCTAGCTGCCCTCAGCCGTCACCCTGATGGCTGGTTACCACAGCAACAAGACAAGGAAACACCACAGCACCAAATATACAACATTTAAACTGATTTTATTCTGTTTCATTAGTTTGATGTTTATTGCAGAGCTAAAAACTGCAGGTAGAGTGATCAAAGAACTCAGGATGGTCCCAGCCCAGAGTACCGTTCCACTCTGCTTCATGACACCATCAGATCCAGAACGCACCAAATTGTCCGGAGGTTGTTAAAGCAGTCCTCCTTTATCGATCATGCATCAAAGCAGACTTGCCTGCGTTCTTCAGACTGACCGCTTCCCCAGAATGCCCCGCGGCACTCGAGGTTCGAGTCATAGCCCACAGTGTTAAGTTAAACATTCCCTTTTCTGCTGCTGGTCATTGTTCTTCAAAAGTACGCTTTGAAATCGTTTGAGGCGATAACATTATACATTGAAGCCTCCCTGTGTGGTAGCTGTTTACAGAGTTAGTAAATTTAAAAAAAAGTCAGACGTTGAGCTTTCACCAGAGTGACCAGCAGACCTCCGAGGGTAACCGCATTGACTGGGCTAAATTTACCCCCGGTCTGTAGTGCACTTCTCTCGGTCTAGTTATGTGTGAACCACCGCTCGGTCTGATGGCGGTTTTTTGCGTTTGGGTAATTTTTTTAAATGTTTTTTAAGCTTTAGAAATCAGAGCAGAAATTGCCATCATAAAATGTTTTTGTGATACTGAAATCATCACACAGCTGGGGGGCTCATCCTTTAGGGAGTCTATGACTTGAACCATCTGGGGCTGCCTCAGTTCCTGGACATAGAACATGGAGCTCAATCCTCACATGGTGATGGTGATCAGAGGCTCTGAGATGTTAGAAAACAACAATGGTGGTAGAAGTAGAAGGGGTCTAAGTGAAGAGGAAGAGAAGCTGAGGAGCAGTTGAGGGTTTGATGAACCCCAGATAGGTATTGGAGGGGAAGGTGGGATGAAATATCATTATCCAATCTGTTAAAATCAAATCTAACTTGTTGACCTCCTCTTGGTCTCCTCCCATCAATTCAATTAATTGAATTCAGTTTATTTATATATAGCCATTCACAACACGTCATCTCAAGGCTCTTTACTTTACAAATTGATTAAAAGTTTTTTATCGAAGGAAACCAGTTGATTGAATCGACTCATTGACTCAAAGGCAATCCTCACACTCAAGCACATGCTTGTAGCTGACAGTGGAGGAGGAAAAACTCCCTCTTAACAACGTGAAGAAACCTCCAGCAGAACCAGGGCTCAGTGTGAGCGCCATCTGCTGAGGCCGAAACAGGGGTTCAAGGAGACAGAAGCAGAGATACAAAAGGCAGCTGTAAAAGGCGGCCCCGGTCCCAGAAACAAATGCACAGCCAGCTCCCCATGTTGAGGATCGAAGAGCATCCACATCCAGCCAGTCACGTGTCAGAGAAACAGGACTACACTGGAAAACAGGCAACATCTCCAACATCTATAAACAAAGGTGTTGATGGAAGCAGCACAGCTGATATTTCTCTCCAGGATGGAGTCACAGCCAAACAGGAACAGACCAGATGAAGCTACTATGAGAAAAAAAGCAGAGAGAGCAGAACGTTAGAGATTGAACAAACAGATTCTGCAGAGTGGAGAATAGAGAACTGAAGCAGAATGATGAAATGGGGATCCCTATGCGTCCTCCAGCACCACAGCTTCTATAAAGCAGCATAACTATAGAGATAGCCTCCAGGATAACCTGAGCCACTCCAACATAGAAGCTTTATCAAAAAGGAAAGTTTTTAAAGCCTAGCCTTAAAAAGTGTATTTTCGGGTGTCCCTGCCTCAGACTAAAACTGGTAGCCATTTGGTTCCACAGGAGAGAGCCTGATAACTAAAAAGATCTGCCTCCCATTCTACTTTTAGAAATTCTAGGAACCACTAGTAAACCTGCAGATTGAGAGCTAAGTGCTCTGTTAGGAAACATAAGGAACAATCAGATCTCTGATATCAGATGGAGCTTGGCCATTTAAGGCTTTATATGTGAGAAGGAGGATTTTAAAATTCTATTCTGGATTTAACAGGAAGCCAAAATTTGAAGAGAAGTTGTGATAGAGAGATATGATCTCTTTTTATTTTTCATCAGAACTCTGGCTGCAGCATTTTGGATCAGCTGAAGGCTTTTAACTACAGTTTGTGGACTTCCTGATAGTAAAGAATTAGAACCAGTCCATCACTGCTGTTGTCTTTGGTCCAACATTAGTGATGCTCTTCAACTCATTTCACACCTTCCTGATGTTATTTTGGACCCTTTTCTTCTTCAGCTTTGTCCTGTACTGATCACCTCAACCCTCCCTAATTATATCCATGAAAGCTGGTTAGTCTCCTGGTAGAGTCCAGAATGGGGCGGAGCCACGTCTCTGTAAACCAATCATTGAAGCCTCCTGAAACACACAGTGACTCTCTATGAGAGGCTAATACTAGTTATTCTCATTAAGCAGAGATCAAACATTCTCCATAATAATAAAGTTATGGTCTATACCTCCTCCTCACCAGCCGCCACCTTCTTCCTGCTCTGATCCTCAACTTTTCCTTCTGAGCTCCTGTTGGATTTCATTCCTCTTTCCAAACACACCACAGTGTTGGAGGCCGATCAGCTGATCCCTCTGACACACAAACAAGGCCAGAGCTTGTTGGCCAAGACAGGGAATCAACATGAGGAAAATACTCTAAACATGATTTAAAATCAGGTTAAAATACAAATAAATTTCATCCTTTCAGTCTCCAAACATTTCTCTCTAACAGAAACTGTGTCCAGCAGCTGCTGGTAGCAGAGCTGGAAGTCACCATGACTCTGATCAGCTGTGCTGTGTTGGCCTTTGGAAACCGTCACTCTGATTCACACACTAATATTATTATCAGTGGGACCTAGAGGGGCTTCTAGCTAATGCTGCAGACACTGTTTGTTGGTAACTGAGTCACCAGATCCAGATGTGACATCACCACGCCTGCCATCCTCCATCTTGGTAGACCCTAGCTGTAAACTAGTCTAAATCCCACATCTGGCAGACCTGACCTGCATTGTTAGTTGATGATCATTCATTGGTAGTTTGATCAAAGAACTCAGGATGGTTCCCAACTCAGACTCAGCTCTCACTCTGCTTCATGACACCATCAGCATCCAGGAAACCACAGACCACCATGCAGCGTTCATGATCACAGGAGATTTCAGCAGCTGCAGCTCAGACTGAACACACTGAAGACTTTCAGCAAGACGACGTCCCAACAGACAAGGAAACACACTGGGATAGATGAGAGCTTTCATACATGATGTCTGCAGAGCTTCCTTCAGACCTACTTTGGATCTTCAGAGATTCACATTTCTGATGGTTCTGCCAAGGATCCAGACAGGAGCTCAGAGCAGCTTCTCCAAGACAGTTCAGCTATGATCTGCTGAACATCAGCTCAGATTACAGGACTGTTCTGTTCTCATTCAGACACTTTGGAAATCTGCATCCAATCATGAAGAAGCAGCAAACTTGATTCCAGTTGATCCTGAGGACAACATGAAGATCTGAACTAACTCCCAGATCCAGTCCATGTGGACTAAAGTAGTGGAGCGACCCACTGACTGACACCAACACCAGAACCATGCTGCTAGTGCGGCTAAAAGAAAAGAGAAGAAGAGACAGTCATGTTGATGTGAACATTAGAGAAACACATCATGGAGCTGAAATCTGATCCTGCTTCATCATTTGGACCGCTTCACCTCAGCTGACCCATTCAGCAGCAGACAGCTTTTCTAGCAGTCTTTCTCACTGTGTGGAGGATACTGGAACCACATCTTTGGTTCTGGAACCAAACTGGATGGAACAGGTAAGAACCAACATTTATTGTTTGATTGTAGAAGTTAAAATGTGTTTAAAGTCACTTTCTGCTGCTTCAGGATTTACATGTTAGTTTTTATCATTAGGAGAGAATTCATCATGAAAATATCAATAATTGATGGAAAACATGTTAAAAAGTCTCTGAACAACTTTAGAAAATAAATGTTGATATTTTTACAGATATTGGAGAATAATATCTGAAACCTTTCAGTAACTCTAACCCTGTAATATCTGCTAATATTGTTGATAAAAGTCTAATTACTGTAAAATATTCTTTATAGATTCACTAACTGCTAAACCTCAGTGTTACATGTAGCTGAGAGAGAAAAACTGAAAATAATCAGAGCAGAAAACAGCAGACAGGTTTTTGTAGCAGTCTTTCTCACTGTGTGGGGGATGGAATACCTCTTTGGTTCTGGAACCAAACTGTATGTAACAGGTAAGAACCAACATTTATTGTTTGATTGTTGAAGTTAAAATGTGTTTAAAGTCACTTTCTGCTGCTTCAGGATTTTAAACTAATTATTTGATCATTTTAATAATCCTGTTTAATCTGCTGAAAATGCATCAAATCAAATATAATTTATTTAGAAAAGGATTAAAAATCTCTGTGAATAAATCCAACATTTAACTTCCAAAGGTTGTAAAGTAAACCTGGTAATAAACCCTCAATGTTTTCTGATCAGCAGAGATGTAAATATGTTTCAATGAGTTCAAAGCTCCAAAGTTTCTGAGCCTGGTTTTAAGTTCAGAGTGGAGCAACAGAAACATTTTCCTGCCATGAATCCAATGATTTTCCCTCCTAGTTTTAACCAGTGTTCAGTGTGGCTGCAGGGTGGATCAGTGGGTAGAGCAGCTGCTCCATGTTCTCACACTGTTGCTCCTTGATGCAGCTGTTCTGGGTCAGAACTCGGAGCCCGGCCCGTTTACTGCAGAGCTTCCTTTGCTCTGTCTGCTTTCTGTCTGATAGAGAAAAAATGTTCCACAGAAATATTACAGTTAAGAGATTTGATACATGAAAAACTGCTAAATGATTAAGATGCTGTTTTCATTTATAATCTCCTTTTATTTAAAACAGAAAAGTTTGGTAACTAGTAACAAAACAATACATGGGTGAAATAAATAATTAGTCTGAACAAAAAAGCAAAATTTGACCATCCGAGTGAAAATGTTAAATATCAGATAGCTGCAGCGTTTTAGCAGAGGAGTGCTAAAAATCAATTCTACATTTTCTGTAGTTTGAGCATGACAAATACAGTGTTTGGGCTATTTGATATTTGAAAATGTCTTAAAGAAAATGTATATCTATCTCGCATGTTGGTAAATTTCACTATGAAAATCAAGTAAAGAAAATTGGTTAAAAATGTAATTTTCCATTTTCTGCTGATTTATTGATGATATTAGTGAAGCTCAGAGGAGGGTAGAGTCACAAAGAAATGAACCTCTGAATTCATTTAGTTGAAATTATAGAATCAGACAGAAATTTAAAATGATCTGAAAATTCTGGTAATTTGAATAAAATTAGAAAAATTATCTTAACAATAAAAATATGTTAATAGAGAAATGTGGGCTTAATAAAGCGTCTGTTTAATTCCTGCTTAAAGGCTGTTATTGTCTAAAGCAGCGGCCTCCAAAGTTCTTCCCATGGCGGACAAAAGATGTCAGTTTTAAAGTTCTAGAGGGAAACAAAATGTTATATATTATATTAAAATAAGGAGTTTTAAATTTAGTATAATTTTCAGCTTTATCTGATCAACAGTTAACTAATCTTGCAATATTGTAATAAAAGAAGCACAGGGATCTGATTTCTAAAGAAAATGAATCAATAAGTCGTTGAAGATCCAAAACATTCAAAGTCTTTCAGGTTTTCTTCTATAAAAATATCAAACAATGGCCTAAAATGTTCCGGTTTATTAACTGTGTCTAAATGTTGTGTTTCTAAAACATAGCAACATTAAACAGGATGTGGATGTGGCTCAGTCCTGCTTTTCTTTGCCTAGTTTCATTTTTGCGCCACCGTACCCTCTGACCACCATCAGTAGTCAATGCAGCACAAGTGTTTTGCACAAGGACACGGCAACGTTGAAAGCTTGGGACCTGAACCGACAACCCTTCAGTTGGAGGGAAACTCCTGCATCTGAAGCCACAGTCGCCCATAAGATAAAATCTATTTGCCATTTTCTGCCTATTTATTGATAACTTGAGCAAAACTCAAAGGACTCATATTCTGAGTAACTGTTGGATCAAAACCTCTGATTTAATTTGTGAAACGATGAAATCAGAAAGATAGAAATATAAAATTGGCGTGATTCGGTGGCACAGTGGTTAGCACGCACGACCCATGTACGGAGGCCTTAGTCCTGGACGTGGCCGACCCGACCTTTGCTGCATGTCTCTCCTCCTCTCTCGTACCCCCTTTCCTGTCAGCCCACTGTACAAAGAAAATGAGCCACCAGTGCTGGAAAAACCTTAAAAAAGAAATATAAAATTATCTGAACATTCAGGTATTTTAAAGAATTAAGTAAAAAAAAAACATTCTTACCGATTAAAACATTTTAATAAAGAAGTGTGGGCTTAATAAAGCGTCAGTTTTATACCTTTTTAAAGGCTTTTATTGTCTAAAGCAGCGGTTTTAAACTTCCTGCCATTGGGGCCAAGAATCTCAATTTTAAAATACTGAGGGGCCACAAAAGTTTTATTGAATCTTTATAAAGTTTTAAGAACAATATTTTTTCAGGTTTTTCAGCCATTAAACAGTTAACTTCCTTTGAAATATTTGAAACAAGCAGAACGATCTGATTTCTAAAGGAAATGGATCAATTAGTCATTGTAGATCCAAAACATTCAAAGTCTTTCAGGTTTTCCTGTTTAAAAAACAACAGAAATAACAAACAATGGCCTAAAATGTTCCGGTTTATTAACTGTGTCTAAATGTAATGTTTGTATTTGAACTAAAACAGGATGAGGCTCAGTCCTGCTTTTCTTTGCTAGTTTGATGATTTTTCTGATCCTTTTATTATTGAATGAAATTGAACTGAAAGCTAAAAGCTGCTACTTTGTGTCGACCCTTCCATTGTCTAAATGAAGCTTTTTAATCGGCCTATCTTTATTCCAAAGATCTCCTGTCAGTGAAAATTGTAACCTAACGTTTCCTAAACATGTTTCTGCATCAACCTCCTGGGCTGCTAAACCAGATTTACACCATTCTTGAATTGTGGTGAAGGGCCTCACTAAATCATCCTGAGGGCTGCAAATGGCCCCCGGGCCCCACGTTGGACCCCCCTGGTCTAAAGGTTCTGTTAATCTGCCAGACGAGCCGGATCAGAACCAGGCTGTCATGTATTAAATCTGACTGTATCTAGATGTTAGAATGGGAAATGGAGTGAATTTCTCCAGAACTTTTCTCCTCATACCGACCACTCAAAGCTCTTTACACTAGAGCCACGTTCACCCAGTCACACTCACTAACGCACTCATTCATTCACCCACATCGCTAGGCAACCTGGGGCTTAGTGCCTTGCTCAGGGCCACATGAGGAAGCTGGAATCAAACCCACAACCTTCTCCCCACTGGAGCCCAGTTCAGGCCAAGAACAGTCCAAAGTCCTTCCAGTGAGGATATCTACTGGTTCCTGTCTATTCAGCTGAGCTCCATGAGGCCCAGCAGGCTCAGCAGATAGAAAATAACATCAGAACCATGAAGATTGTGGAGAAGAAGTCTGACTTTAACATCAGCTGTAGGTGTGTCTCTGTGTCTGGAGCATTTCTGCTTCCAACATGTTTTCTTCATCCAGTGAAGTAACTGGAGGTGGGAGAGGAGCCAGAAATGTCCTCCAGTTAGAGCAGAGTTCCTTCCAAAGAATCAGCTCTGCTGAAGCTGCCATGAGTTGGTGTTTGATGTGAAGGTGGATCCAGTGTCTGCAGGGAACTTTGTGCTGCATTGATGAGTAGTTTAGTGATCAGAGTCCATGTAGTTTCCAGGATCAGACTGAATGCAGTGCAGTGCTGGAAGCTGCTGCTGACTGTGTGAATGTGTGTCTGTGCTGCTTGTTGCTGCTGTCAAACTTCAGAGGAGCAGCTGAAGGAGCCCGTGGTGAGCGTGTACCCAGCAGCATCCAGAGCCCACCTGGAGGGGAAGAGCTCCCTGCTGTGTCTGGCCTCAGGCATGTTTCCTCCTGAGGTCAAGATCTCCTGGAAAAGACAGAAGAAGGACGGTGATCTGGAGAATCTGCAACCTGCTGAGGGAGAGCAGCTGGAGCTCAGAGAGCCGGGACGCACCACCTCCATCTTACTGGTGGATGGGGACCCTGTCATCCCCTATAAATACCACTGCTCTGTCCAGCATGAGGGGGGAAGAGTGGAGGCCCAAACACAACAAGGTAATGAAGGCTTGGTGACTGTGTTCAGCAGAGATTCAGCTTCATGTGGAGACGCTGTCAAAGAGAGCAGAGGAGCAGAGGACGGACATTTCTCTCTGCAACTCCAAACATTTGACTCCTTTTCTGTTTCAGAGCTTCCAGCTCCAGCAGCCTGTCCTCCAGAGAGACCAGACCTGGCAGCTCTGCAGCAAGCTGACTGTAAGATCACCTGCTGACAAATACATGATCAGCTTCAGCTCCTCATCAGCTGGATTGGTAGATTTCTGAGCTCTCTGTGTCTCTGTGTGTCTGTCAGTGTCCTTCCAGTCTCAGTGCAGGGTGAAGCTGCTCCTCCTGCTCTACACAGTGCTGATAGTGAAGAGTCTGGTGTACTGCTGTGGACTCTCTCTGCTGATGAGCCTCAGAACCAAGGGACCGTCCACCAACTGAACACATGCTGACTCACTGCTTTCTCACCAACTTTTCTTCCTTTGCTCCTTGTTAAAATCTCACTTCTGCTGAATTTTCCTGACGTTAAAAAGTTTCTGCTTGTTTCTACAAAGATGATGACATGTTTCTGTCATGCAGTGTCATTTGTAAAATGATCTTTGTAGCTTGATTTGATCGTTTGAATCATTTTCAGAGCTTGTATTTCTTTGTTGCTTCTCAAAAAGAAGCAGAATGGTGATTTTCTTTTTATTGTAACTCAGCTATGATGGAAATCATTCAGATTTTTATTAAAACAATCTATAATTCACTTCAACTGTGTCTTTAATAGTCAATGAAATGATTTATTTTCCATTGCTCATTATATTCCTTCATCTGGTGGATCCATGACAAAGATTGCAATAAACATGATGAAAAACAGTTAATCATCATTTTCTGTAACCTGTTTAGATGAATGAAGTGAACCAAAGGACTAAACTAGAACCTTCACCTCTTCACACCTATTTTAGCAAACATGCATCAGTTTGGATGCATCACTCAAACAGCCACAATAGCGTGTTCATTCCTCCAATGCCAGTTATCACACATTCAGTGCTGACCTAGGAACCTTTGGCAAGCAGTTGTTTCTGGTACGGCTGGTCCCTGATGGGGAATCTGATCATTGATCATTGATCTAGAAAAACTCTCACTAATGAGCAATATTACATTTGATTAGTTATTAAAGTAAAAATCTCAATTTGGCAAAAACACAACAAAATGTTTTATATTCAAGTCTATAAATTCAGGCTTCAATAATCTGGTTAAAGTTGAATGATGGACAAAGTTTTAATGCTGATTGTTAGAATGAATTAGCATCATTAAACAGACTGAGCTGTTTTCAGTCTGATCAGAGGTGATTGATCAGCTCTGAGTTCAGGGTTTGAGCTGTTTCTCTCTCAGATGAAGAACACAGCTGCTTCCTGTGATCATTCTTTCAGCTCAGTCCATGCTTGTAACTGTCATTGTGTTATTAAAGTGAAAAGCCACAGCTAACGGTGTGGAGGCTGCAGAGCACAAACCCACACAGCAGCAGGAAAGGAGCTTTGATTGGCTGTCAGCAGTTTGTTCTGTTCTAATAACCACTGAGAACAGATTCATATCTGCTGCTCTACAAACTCATCATCTGCCTCCATCTCTGTGGTTTGTTTCTGCTTCCTGGAAACATTTTATTTGTTTTTATTCAAATCAACATTAAAGGTGATTGTATAGAAAGTGAATCAGCTCAGGAGTCCAATTAGACGAGCGTCATCATTAATTCTCAGTGTTCTCCTGGTAAATCCCAGCGACTCACTGAGCTCCAGCTCATCAAACTACTTCAGTTCTCCTCAGACATGTTGGCTGGAAGGTGCTGAAGTGAAGAAAATGAGCAGCTTTTGTTCCCTGGGACATGGAGCTAACTGGTGTTTAGCAGGACAGCATAGATCTGCTTCCCTGAGACGTCTGCTGTAGCTGCATAGAAGACCAACAATTACAGCATTAAGGGCCTGATCTTCAAAGACTCTAAATTAAAGCACTAATCTGTCTCTGCTTTTTCTGTGTGTGTACAAAAAGTTGGTCTTTTTTCCGTGCATTAAGTCGGCCTTTTGCAGGTGACCTACAAATGAAATATAAAACATGATATAAAACATGAGTTTTATAGCTTAAGTTTTTTTTTTCCTGTTGATTGTACCAAAGCCTCCTTTGTGGCAACAATGACTGCAGATATTTTTATGTGTCAGTTTCCACCTGACTTTTAGAAGTACTAACAAAAGACCCAGATACTGCAGCCACAGCTGAGTTTCCATTTAGGGAAAATGACTTAAATGTTTATATTTGCACATCCTCCACCCAATGGTAGCTGGCCAATAGAGGGCGCTGGGGGGTCACCCCACCCACTCAGCAGAGATGGAAGTAACAAAAGTACAAATACTGAAGGGTGCAGAAGTATTTTCCTGATATTTTGCTTTACTTTACTACTTATTTTTTATGGCAACTTTTCACTTCTACTCTTTACATTTTGTTACACAAATATCTGTACTTTCTACTCCTTACATTTTAAAAATTGTCTCGTTACTTTTAGTTTTGAATCATTTCAATGGAGTTACCATTATTATTTTTTCGCGCCATCAGCCGCAAATTCAATCTAATTGGGATGGGAATCTGTTGCGGGTATTTGGCCTCACACTACAAGATGAATTTTCAGACTCGGTGTATTCATGCGGCAAAATCATTGCAGCTTGGTGGCGGTGGCGTTAGCATAGTAGCATGACTCAGCGAGATGATTGAAAATGAACACAAGCGGAGATCTAGTCCTATTGGCAGACATCCATTTAAAATGTAGGCAACGGCATGAAAAAAGTAGTTTCTACTTTTACTTTTGTACTTTAAGTAAATTTACAAGCCTGTACTTTTGTTACTTTTACTTGAGTAAAGAAGTTTTATCAGTACTTCCTACTTTTTAGCAGAGTATTTTTAACACAAGCTATCTGTACTTTTTACTCAAGTACCCAGAAAGTGAGTACATTTACCATGATCTGAACATCCGTAATTTTTAGATTAAAAGGTATAGTGGGAGGATTTTCTCCAAGTGGAGTTTTGAAAAAAAGACCCGCCCCCTCCACGTTAAATAAAAATGTACATGCACGTAACCCTGTACCCGCTCCTCAGAGGGAAGGCCTATTAAACGCGTGTGAGAGGAGTAACGCACAATCCCATTTCTCCTCGTGCACGCTTGTTTAATAAAGTTGCTGTTTGCTTCGCTCATACAACCTTACTTTCCAAAATGAAGATTTGCAATTTTTCCACTATGTCAGACTCAGCTCCGGTGAGTGAAAAAGGCTATGGGGACAAGCACCTAGGATGGCCTTAAACCATGTGCACCAGAATGATTGACAATTAGGACCACTAATTATTTTCATGATTCACACAAAAATGAACATCCTCCACTATACCTTTAAAACATAAAAAAAAAAAAATAAAAAAATGTTACTTATAAAATTTAAATATTTTAAAATATGTATTTTTTAGATGTTCAAGATAAATAATCTTTAACGTTAGAGTAAAGCTGTTATGTTTGTCATTGGATTAGTGACCTATTTCCGCCCTGGGGCGCATAAAATCTTTCCCATAGACTCCTACCTTTGCAAACATTTGCTGTTGTGTTTTGTGAGTTTTCCATCTTTAAGTTAAGTGGTTTTAAATAAGTAATTTATTACTGCTGACCGTGACTTGAAACACTGAAGCTAGTTAGCATCGATTAGCCTGTTGATGATGCAGCACTAAGAGACTAGTGTTGATGCTTTACAGTTTGTGTATTTAGAAACATTCATCTAAGTTAGGAAGACGTTAAAAACTGTAAGTGAGTCTGATACAGTTGAATGTTAAAGTTAATTTAACTTTGATTTAACAGTTTTTTTAGGAAAATTTGCATTTGGGCTTTAATATTTTCAGTTGAGATGAAAAAAATATAAGGAACAGCATGGATATCTGGAAATGCATAAAAGGAACTGTTTTATACAGAGGATCAAATAAGTTTTTTTAAATTGTAAATTTTGTTTGACATAGAATTTAAGCTGAATTTAAGTTTTGGAAATACTTTTGGATTGTAAATAAATTCCTGCTGTGTCTGCCTGAATGGAAGCATCGTGTCTGAGCTTCTTTCATTCTTTCTGTTTTCAGGCCACAACATAAACAGTACTTGGGTGACTTAGGCCAGTCCGCTGAGCCAAGTCTTAGAAACTTGGGAGTTATCTTTGACAAAGATATGTCATTAGTGCAGCACTGTAAGCAGCTGACAAGAAACTGCTTCTTTCAACTAAGGAAAATCTCTAAACTCAGGAATATGGTCTCCAGGCAGGCTTAGACCGCTAATCTGTGGCTGGTCCTAATTTCAACCATTGGAGGGTCGGCCCTCCTTAAATCATACCGGCCCCAACAGCTGAAGCTCATACCTGTGATGCATGCTGTATATACAGTCCTTCCTTGTCATGAACATCCTTGTGACAGTAATGGCATATGGTGTAATTTTCTATTTCTTCAAAAATATAATAAATAAAAAATGCAACTACCTTGTCTGGCTGGCTGGCTGGCTGGCTGGCTGGCATGGCTGGCTGGCCTAATGTACTATGTGGACGTTATGCAGCAGCAGTTACTCGTCACGCCCGTGTTAATAACCAAAGCCAGTAAAACTGTTTCGGACTCTAGCTAGTCTTGGTGATGGTTGTTGTGTGAAGCTTGAAGACAGATCGGTTAATCGTGGTATGTGTATTCGTATTGTGTGTCACATTTTAAGACAGGTTTGACTGTGCTTCCATTTTATTTTATAGGTGGGGGGTCCATAAGGGTGGGCCAGTGTAGATTGAGAAATGCCAGGGGCCTAAAAATCGTTCCTCAGTCTGAGCCTGTGTCTGCAGGAATGAGAGATCTGGAACTTCTATGATTCATGCTTTTATGTCTTTACTTTTAGACTATTGTTATAGTTTGTTTTCATGTCTGTAACAAGAAGGATATTTCTCGATTGCAATTAGTGCAAAACTCTGCAGTGAGAATTCTGACTCATACGAATAGGAGGACTCACATATTCCTGATTCTAAAAGAACTTCATTGG
>JAGKQL010000071.1:1931843-1954614 GCA_018398635.1 Cyprinodon brontotheroides | reverse complement strand
CTTTCTCACTGTGTGGAGGATACTGGAATCACATCTTTGGTTCTGGGAACACTGGATGGAACAGGTAAGAACCAACATTTATTGTTTGATTGTAGAAGTTAAAATGTGTTTAAAGTCACTTTCTGCTGCTTCAGGATTTACATGTTAGTTTTTATCATTAGGATTCTCTGTAAAACTGAATTCAGTCATAAAGCTTAGTTGTGTTTCTGATCCTGATCTCAGACATTTACTTTTTGTGTGTTTTTGTCCTTAACAGACCTTTTAGTTAAGAAAATATAGAAAAAATATAATACTGAAATATGAAATATTAAAGTTTTAATTTTATTAAAATAACTTTTTACTTCATGTTTAAAATTAATTAACCCAATATTCATTTGGTTTATATGGAAATTGAAAGTCTAATATCAGCAGCAATTAGTGAGAGACTAGATAAATAATCTCAGGCCTGGCTATTTGCTGGTCTTAATATTAGTCTGAAAATGAAAATCTCTAAATCTATTAGTAGCCGGTAGAATGAATATAACATGAGGATCATGTGAGCTTGACTGTGAGCCGGACTGCGACTGCATCATTTTGTACATTTCAGGAAACATCAAACATCATTTTTATATATATATGAGTCAAATTAGAAATTAAAACTTCAAGATTTCAAAAGTGTTGGACTGGGAAGAGCTTCTTTGATGAATATAAACTGTTGTTTTGACCGATTGGTGGTATTTAGTTCAGGAGGAGCTTGGATCAACGCCTTCAGTCTTCGGCTGGTGCTGGTGTCGGGATCAAGGGGTCTTTGCTCTGGAAATCGTAAAGGGTTGGACGGGTCAATACCTCCAGCTCTGGCTTTCAGTCTCATTAAATGTGTCCTTTGGCAGCCATTGACTTCACCCGCATTGGTTCACCGATGGCGGTCAGAGGACCTGATGGCTCCAGTGTACGGCAGCCTGGCTTCTGTCAGTGAGCCCCAGAATGATTGAATGTAGTGTAAAGCACTTTTGGTCAAGTCTCCCGACTTGTAAAGCACTGTATAGGCACAGGCCATTTACCATTATAAAACATGGTAATTAATGTGAGCGCTGATTATTAATCTGAGATTATAAACGGTGGATTGGGAAGGACATCCTATCCAGCTGATGAGGCTTAAAAGACAGAAAGATCATCTTCTGGGTCATCAGAGGTTCTGGTCTTGGAACCATCCTAGGGAAGCCATTTTTAATCCAGTCTCTCTTTTCCTTCTTATTGGATCATGACCTCTGACCTTAGCTGAGGCAGTGAGGCCTGCAGAGCTTTAGATATTCTGGGTTCTTCTGGAACTCCTGGATGAGTCGAAACTTGATGAGTTATTGTTTGAGATCTTTTAGTAAAATAAAAATAAAAACCTATTTCAAAATGTGTTTAATAATCTGAACCATTTCTGTGGAATAAAAACCAGAACCAATATTAAACATTGAAGTTTAAAGAAGATTAAATTACACAAGTAATTTTAACAAGAAATACTTATTATATATAATAGTTTAATAATAATGTAGATTTCAAGTAAATATCCATGTAAGCATTTTACTGTATTTATTAATTTTATCTTACGTCGCAGCAGACCATGAATCAGATCATGAAATTATTTTAGCCGCCAATTTTACCATCAAACTCATTCGCTGCTTTAGGGCCGTTAAAATAATGAAAGCAGTAAAGCTTCACTTGTGAACGGAAATCTGTTTAGCTGCGTTTTGGCTCAAATAAAACAATTCTGAATGCTGCACTGACAGACAGCACATATAAAATAAAATAAATTACTGACCTGATAGCAGAGCTGGAAGATGCTGTTGATGTCTGTAGAAGCTACTATATTCCTGCTCACTGAGCTTGATGGGTGAAGTTAAAAATTTAAACAATTTAATGATGAGTCAGATGCTTGGAAGACATGAAACACAAACAGAGTGAAATAATCCAATGTGTATTTAAATTATTTAACAAAAGGCATTTAATTATTTGCTTTCATAAATAATGTATGGATTATTATCCATGGAACATTTGATCACTTAATTTCACATTATATTTTTCATTAATGGATAATAAATGGTACCTTTAGTTTTTGCAGACTTATTTCAACAAATATTTTTAAAGTTACATTTAATGATGCATTTATTTATTTAATAATTTATTCAATACATTATCAATGGCAGATTCAATTATTAAACAGGAGATTTAATGGTACATTAAATACATTATTTAATTCATGTTGAATCTGTTTATTTTATGTTATATTTCATGATTTAATGACAGATTTATTTTGTGTTATTTAGCATATTTATATTGTAAGCGGGTGAATACTTTTCCCAGCTCTGTAGCTTCCAGGATCAGAGTGAATCCAGAGCAGAGCTGGAAGCTGCTGCTGACTGTGTGTCTGTGCTGCTTGTTGATAATGTCTTTATGTAAAACAGAGGCGCTGAAGAAGCCAGTGGTGACCGTGTGCCCGGTGAAAACAGACCCCAGTGAGGAGGGAAAGACCGCTCTGATGTGTCTGGCCTCAGACATGTTCCCTTCTAAGGTCCAGATCTCCTGGAAAAGACAGGAGAAGAACAGCCAACAGGAGCAGCGGCCCCCTGCTGAGGAGAGACAGGTGGAGGTCAGCGGGTCACAAAGATCTGCCATGGTCCTGATGGTTAATGATGAGGATCTCTACAATTATGAATACATCTGTAAAGTTGAGCATATGAAGGAAAATGTGAGGAAACAAACAGAAATCAAAGGTATGAAAAGTTAAGTTCAGCAGAGATTCCGTTTTTAGTGAAGACTGGAACATTTTAAACTATGACGAGTTTTTTTTTTTCTTCTGTTTTAGAACGTTCAATTCCATTAACAACACAACTTGCAGCAATTTCCACACCTCCTCCACAGGCAGAGACCCCAGCAGCTCCCACTCCTCCACCAGCAGCTTCTAATCGCCCCTCAGCTCCCAGTGAAGCCATCAGTGTCCTTCCAGTCTCAGTGCAGGGTGAAGCTGCTCCTCCTGCTCTACACAGTGCTGATAGTGAAGAGTCTGGTGTACTGCTGTGGACTCTCTCTGCTGATGAGCCTCAGAACCAAGGGACCGTCCACCAACTGAACACATGCTGACTCACTGCTTTCTCACCAACTTTCAGCTCAATCTTACCATTTTATTACATTAAGGTCAAACTGTACAAAGTATATAATTTTGCCTAATTTGATTACTTCTTCGTAGGACATTTTTGTTTGTCCATCTGTCTGTTTGCAATAAAACTGAAATAGTTTAGAGCAGAACTGGATTTGCTTTTCAGACAAGGTTCATATAAGGACAAGGGACAGATAATTAGATTCTGGTGCTGATGGGCACCATCCTCTGGATTTAGAGGAGGTCTGAGCTCTCTGACTGCTTTTATATTTGGAATTAAATTTTTCTTGATCTTTATTTTTAATAAACTGTCAACGCAGTGTTGTAGGTTTGTACATTTAATTGTTCAGTATTAAAAGCAGAAATGTTTACATTGTCATAGTGTAAGTAATGCTAATTCATTTAAATATAATCAAGAATAAAATTTGTTATCCAAAATTAACACATCTCTTGATTTGCCAAATGTCACTAGAGAAGCAAGCATTCAGCTCTGAAAACAAACCCTACAGAAAAACCACCATATGAATAAATTAAAATGTATATGTAAGGAAATATATGTTTCTTGACTATACTGGATAATGTGATTTAATGTGGTATCACCCGGAAAACAACTTGCCAGGAGAGGACAAAAACAAAAAGACAGTGATAAACAAACAATTGCAAATGCTTTGGAAAATATTTTATTGAATCTGAATCCTCCATTACCCTGAGTTCTGCTCTTAATAAATTAAATATCGGTCTGATAAATAGTCCAGAGCCAACCTTTAATAAAAACTCATGTCATAGATTCCCAAGTTTCACAGATAATGAAATCACTTTAACCTTACAAAACAAAATCATACATGGTATGCAAACATTAATTTTAAGAGAACTAAGTTCCATATTGACCGCGCAATTAAAGGGGAATACCATTTTAGTATAGTACGTCAGCATTCATAACATGCAGGTGAATCGCTGTTCCCCAGACATCTGTGGTTATATTTTTTATATTTATATTTGCCTAAAACAAAGCGGAGTGTGTATGACGTCATCCACGCGCGCCGGCTACCATTCATTCATCCTGTCCGCTGAACTGCAGCTAGTTTTACTCGCATGCCTGGAATGTGCCTACAGCACATGTCTAGTGCTACTACCACAGATCTCACTCACCAGAACGCTAAAGACACATATTGAGAAACGGCACCTGTCTACTTTGAAGGCAACGCTTTAAACTTTCGTTTTGATTAAGCTTATACTAAGAGTGGCTAAGGTTATCCTGAACTATCTCTATAGTTATGCTGCTATGAGCTTGGCCTGCTGGAAGCTAAAGGGACCACTTCTAATCATTCAGCTTCATTCTGTCTCTTCGTTGTAGCCCAGTAGTATTTGTTTGTTAAATCTCTAACTTTCTGCTATCTCTGCTTTTTCTCATAGAAACTTCATCTGTTTTGTTCCTGTTTGAAAAATACCAGCTGTGCTGCTGCCATCAACATCTGTTTTCATAGATGTTGGAGTTTGGCTTGTTTGTAGGTGTAGTCCTTTTTTTCCTACTGTGACTAACTGTATGTGTCACGTTGGGTTTCAAATGTCTTGCCCATGTGCAGAAAACTACTCAGAGGCATGGAAAAAGTTAACAATTTAATGAATGTGACAAAATTCAGAGAGACATAATACAGGAGATTCTCAGCTGAGAGGTTTCCAGCCGTCTGGTGAACTGGAACCGGAAACTCTAGAGGGAGATCAGAAATGGTGAGTTCATGGTCCATAGAAAAATCGTCAGAAGAAGATGAATAGCTTAATTTGACTCACTAAAACTGGTCTTTGGTTGATCCTTGGGTCCAGTTTGTGGGGAGGATGTCCAGATATGGAGGTTACTTAGTTCAAGAGGGCGGACAGACTTTTGGTGGGTCCAGAGGAGCAGCGGAGCGGACTCTCTCAGATTTTCTTGAGGAGGGCTTGAACTGATCAGGTGAAGGTTTCCCTTGCTCAGAGAGACGAATATTTCCTTCCAAGGGGTAGAAGCACCAAGCTTATCCAGTGGATCAGGAAGTTATCCTGCCGGAGAATCACAAAGGAGACAAAAGGTTAAATTCTTAAACTTTGAGAGACAAAAAACTCAGAAGGTTAGACTCAGCTAATCTCAGAAAGGCTAGAGTACCCAATATTGGCAAACACTCTGGCGTCAAGGTGATGGCAGTCCGCTGCTTATATAGGCCTCTGGAGGTAATGACCAAACAAGCCGCAGGTGTGGGTGGTCGACACCAGGAAGAGGGCCTCCAGGCTAACAGAGAACTAGGGCACCATCTAGTGGATGAACAAAGGTACTTAAAAGAAGAAGAACACAAAGCAATCCCCCACAAACAGGAACCCTAACAGTATGTGCCATCCTTCATCATTTGACATGGGAACTGTCTGTCTGGCTCTGTCTTTTATGGACACCTGTGGAGCTTGTTGACTGTTACCTTAGTATATCCCTTCTTTCTCTGTCTGCCCCAATCTCCTTGAAGATTTTCAGCATTTCATACTAGTGGTAAGTTTGAGTCAAACCTAGAACAACATCTGTAATTAAAAACAAATCAAGCAGTAACAATGCCCACATAGAAAATTATGATTGGCATAGGCTACCATAATAATGTTAAAATAATCATAGTATAGTAATATAACAATGTATATCAGTGTTTATTAATGTAGGTTAACCCTTAATTAGGTATCCTTAAAATCGTGATTTAGCCCCTCAGCTTGGTTTCATGAAATAAACCTCAGCTGATTGTTCTCTGATCATTTAGTCTGGGTCTCAATTGTCTCACAATCAGAAAGTCAAACTCTACACTGATTACACAAGAACAAGCAGCAGAACTGCTTTGAAGCTCCAGCTGCAAAAACCAAACATCCAGAGGTTTGATCAGTCAGACTGAAGTCTGAATGTTGGCTCCATGATGGCTGATTTCATCAGGAGAACTTTGATGAGCTGGAGCTCAGTGAGTCGGTGGGATTTACCAGGAGAACACTGAGAATTAATGATGACGGTCGTCTAATTGGACTCCTGAGCTGATTCACTTTCTATACAATCACCTTTAATGTTGATTTGAATAAAAACAAATAAAATGTTTCCAGGAAGCAGAAACAAACCACAGAGATGGAGGCAGATGATGAGTTTGTAGAGCAGCAGATATGAATCTGTTCTCAGTGGTTATTAGAACAGAACAAACTGCTGACAGCCAATCAAAGCTCCTTTCCTGCTGCTGTGTGGGTTTGTGCTCTGCAGCCTCCACACCGTTAGCTGTGGCTTTTCACTTTAATAACACAATGACAGTTACAAGCATGGACTGAGCTGAAAGAATGATCACAGGAAGCAGCTGTGTTCTTCATCTGAGAGAGAAACAGCTCAAACCCTGAACTCAGAGCTGATCAATCACCTCTGATCAGACTGAAAACAGCTCAGTCTGTTTAATGATGCTAATTCATTCTAACAATCAGCATTAAAACTTTGTCCATTATTGAAAAACCAAAACCTGCATTCAGATTTCAACAAGACTTTTTTGTGTTTTTCACTAATGCAACAGAAGAGATTTCAGTTTGTAACTTTTGTTCTCACTAACCAGAGGAACCCAAACCGCAATGAGACAGATATGCAAACCACTGACACAAACAAGTCATGTTCTTTAGTTTCTCAGAAGTATTGAGCAGCCACAGGTGTCCATGTTGATTCAGCTCCAGTTCCAGCTGATGGCTGAATAAATACCTCCTGCAGAGCTGAAATCATTCAGAACTGAGTTGGATTAAATTGTGGCCCTGTAGAAGTTTGTGACCTGGGTGTAGCTTAAATTTATTTTAAACATACCTTCATTTGTTTTTCATTTATATCATGAAACACATGTATTGAAAGACAAACTACCAAGTCTTATCGTTCCTCTGTTAAAAAAGTGCAACATCACTTTTCTCCATCCAGCTAAAGAACATTAAATAGCACTGAACAATGCGTGGAAATAATTTCTGCTGATTAGTGAACATACCAAAGGTTAAATATTTACATAATAAAAGATTATTGGGAAGTGTAGAGTAATCCATGCACACAGATTAACAAGCTAATTTAGGACATGAAAACTCATTTGATCCTTCTCTTAAAAGAATCTGAATCAAAATGAGGAACGAAAATCATACAGTTTTCTCACTCTTGTAAAGATTTTTGAGCTGAGAATATAATCCTTAAGCTTTTTATCAATTTTAGGATAATATCTTCAGTTATGATCACTGTGTTTTAGGAAAATCTAACATAAAAGTAATTTTTATTTCAGCTCCATCTAATGTTATTATAAAGACTAAAGACTGGGCGAAAATTGGGACGGATAAGGTCCGCTCTGATTGGTCCTTTACACCTGGATGGTACTAATCTACCTGCTGACTTTCATAGAGTTTAATGGTCCCATTGTAAGTGTGTAGATGGTTTCATGTTTTATAACTGAAGGTATAGAGAACACAACCAGGTGACAAGAAGAGCTGGACCTGGTTATGATTCAAGGAGCTTAATGTTGCAGATTAAAATATATACATATTTCTACTGAGGGATCTGGTACCTAAAGCTTCAGCTGTTTGTTTCTGATGTTATTTATAAACATCTTTAAAGCATCCTGATCTAAAAAAAAAATCTTTACTTTTCCACCATTTGCCTTTGAAAGTTTAATCTGAGCTTTTAAGAGTTCAGAAATTTCTTTGTCTTGCGGAAGGCTGTGAATCATTTTAACAGAACATTTTTAGTCAGAATGGGAATAAAAACTGAGATTATTCTTCATGTCTATAATAATAATCCCAGTTAAACATGGTCTGATTCTCCTTTGGGCGATGCTGGTCTCATTTCCAATCACAAACCAACTTCTTAGCTGACGTGTCCCAGTATGTTTGATGGTGTTGATGGTCAGACTGGAGACTGTCAATAAAACATCTGGAAACCAAAACATTTCAGCTTCTTTATTGTGTCTCTAAAGCAGCACAGCAGCGCCATCTTCAGGTTGTTTCCATCATTTCCAGTCCAATAACAGATAACAGTCTGTGTTCCTAAATTCAGCTCCAAGCTGAATGTGTTTGTGGGAACATGAATGTTTTTTAGTGTTTCTGCATCATGTGAGGCAGATTTTTTCCATCTGCTGTCAGATTCAAATCCAGACGATGAAACCATCCAGCAGCTGGAGCTGAGCTGTCAATCAGCAGCAGCAGTCTGATCTGTGGGCTGCAGGGGCTGATGGGAGCTTTGAGGAGCTGTTAGAAACCACGTGGCCCTCGTCTGATCTAGCAGCTCGTCCTTGTTTGGCCTCAGCTGCATCAGAGCGCCACTTCTCCCCAGGTTCACCAGAGGAAACACCACTGCACAAAATGCTTTTCCTCCCAGCTGCTGCTCTGTGCTGTCTGTGTTCAGGTGAGTGTTTCCAGCCAATCAGGAGCCAACAAAGTCCACCTGGAACAAACACTGTCCCACTAACCTTCATCTGTCTGTCTGTGTCTCTACAGCGCTGGCTACCATGGCAACACGGCTGAGTCAGATTTAACTCTGACCAAGGGAGTCTGTCAGAAGGTTTCCTTCATCTATGGAGGAACTGATCAGCGTACGTCAGGCTATGCTTACTGGTACCAGAAAAGAAGAAATAAAAACAATAAGAATGATTTTCTTCTATAAAAGGAGGGATTGCACTGTAACATAAATTTACAGCCACCTCAGCAAAAACTTTTTATCTGCTGAGAAAAATCTGAATGACTGTTCATGAAAAATAAATAAGGTCAATCATTCTGCCTCCTACTGCTGTGGCTGTTATAATTGTCCTTCCCACTGTGAGAAATGGTCCCTGCAGCCTGAATAAAAACCTAACCTGAACAGATGTCAAACAAGAAGTGAGCAGTAGTGCATCAGCCCAGGTTCACTGGTTTAACCTCCATCTCAGAGACTCACTGAGATCAGGGAAATCCCTTAATTTTTATTTTAAGTACTTTTTGCCAACTGCGTTCCCTCTTCCAAGAACAAAGTCTCTGCCTAAGTGCAGCAGCCCATTCAGCCCATCCTCATCTCCCTCTGCTGGCTGGCACCTGGGCTCGCCGGTGCACTGGTTGTGTTGGTGTTTGGGGGTGGGTGCTGGCTTATTCCTGGCAGCTCCTAAGGCAACCGCCGGGGGGTGGGGCGCCCCTGGGGCCACGGATCCCTGGGGCCCATGGTCTGATCCACTTCAGGGTGGCTGGCTGCCGGCGGAGCCCACAGACTCGTCCACACGGCTCCAGGGGGCTCCGGCATTTCCTCAGGGCCTTCTCTCCTCCTTCCTTGGTGGGGGTCAGATTTCCTGGGTTAGCCCCTCCTTGGCGCCTTTGCTCTAGGGGTCCCTCTGAGCGTCTGGGACTTTGGTCCCCCGGCGAAACCACTATTAAACATTTTTCCTTTGGATAAACTTTACATGCACAAGTGTGGACAAAGTGAGGACAAAAAAAAAACTAGTAACAATTGTCCTTTTTACTGTGATGAAGCTGTTAGAAAATTCATCATGACCAGATCCTAAAGAACTTCTTAATGAGTCAAAGAAAATTGTTCAAAGTCAATGGTAGACACTAATTTATCTCTATTGAGCAGATCTTGTTATCTAACAGATTTCCGTAGATAGTCTGATTTATTCAATTAAAAAAATAAAGATTTGGCTGATGTTAAATTCCTAGATCCCTGCTAACTGGTTACCACAAAACCATTTGCGTTTCTAATTGATTTCCCTTCACCAGCACATCCACACAGAAGCTAACTCTGATTATGGCAGCTTCCTACTCAGAAACATGTCATTAAAGATGGCAGGAGCCACACCCAAATTTTTGCCGGGGGCCAAAATGGGCGAGATCAAATCCTACCTGAAACTGCAGGCTAAGGATAAGGTTAAATACAGTAACATTGTGTTTTAATGCTTGGGCCAATTTTAATAATTTCTGCGGAAAATTGGCTAAGATTTTGTGGCAAATTTGGTTTGATTCATACAGACGGCATCCATCCCACTTTGGCTGGTGCAGCTCTACTTTCTAGGAATCTGGCCAAACGTATTAAACGTCAAAAAGCCTGTCAACCTGGATGCAGATCAGGAAGCAGAGTGGAAGTTTAGCAGACATCCCTGCAGATTATCTACTGTTACCCACTCATTACCCTGTCCTGACAGTGCCTTGTCAACGGCCAAAATTAAAAAGAAAACTATCCTAAATGTCATGATTTTATCTAAGCGTTCGGACCCACTTGTAGTGAAACCAAACAGAGAGATCACGGATGAAAAGTTTGCTTGAATTTTTATTGAAGATGTTAAGCTTCGGTGCAGAGTTTCTCTGAACTCTGCTCGGCCGTGAACTGGAAGATGAGGGGAAGACAGATTATTAGTTCAGGCTCAGTGGGGAATTTGATTTGTAGATTTGAAGCAGAGGATCTGGTTGTTGACTCACATATTCCAGAGAAGTGATGGATCCTTGACTCCAATCTGTGTTGGTTTTCCAGTGTTTGTCTGACTTTCAGTGGGAGGGGCGCCAGACAGGGTTTACCCAAAACTCGGACGGTGTAGAGGGACGGAGAGCGCTGATTGCCACCTCAGATTTCCTGCTTTAACTTGAACGGGTCGCGGGTGAAGATGATTCCCTTGTTCAGAGAGTAATTTCAACGTCCTCAAAGGAGACTGGATTCAAACAGATACTTTTAGGACTTTTTCTTTGGGTTAATAAACTTTAACTAAATGTTTTGCTTTTTAAGGTGAGGGTGTTTCTGCCATTATTCTACCAAATGATTCTACCCTACAAAATCTTCAGATGATTCTACTTTTTCTCATTGTTTTGAAGTTTATGGATCCTTCCTATCACATTTTCATATGTTCATCAGCTAATTTGTGCTTTTTCCTTCTTGCAGTTTCTTTAGCTAATTTTTCTTTTTTCATTCAACAAAAAGCATTCCTCCTACTTGCTTGTTTCTCTCTTCCAAAACAGCTTTTTGTAGTTGAAGATTACGGTGATTGCATTTTTTTTTTTTTCTGCTGTTAGGGGCATTCCTGTTCCCAGCCTGAGTTTGTTAACATGGGGTGTGAATAATTACCATCTATGAACTAGTATGTAATGCTTTGAAACAGGAGAGGAATCACGTTTGTCTTTAGTGTGCAGAACTGTTAAAAGGCATTTCATTTGAAGTACTCTTTGCCATATGTGCAATGTAAAGATTATCTTAGTAGATAGGAGTTGCGTTTGCATAAAACCCAACTAAATTTGGGCTGTACACCATGATATCAATTAAGACGATGGGAACCAATTTCCATGTTTTATATTAACCATGTCCATTGGGGTAGGAGAAACAGTTTTTCCATGCATTTGGCTCTCAGTTACAACATCTAAAGGCTATGAAGCCCCCTCCCCTTAAGACAGTATCACAAGACCCTCATACAAAGGCACACAGTCCTGCCCCCACAGTCTTTGAGGAGAAAACACCAAATTCACAGGTATTCCTCCCTTTTGTGGCCTGCTCTGATATTGCTAAATGCTGGAGAAAAAAAAAAAAAACTTTTAAACAGAGATACAGAGGTAGAGGTCTGGTAAAGGGAGAATTCTTATGTGTTTACGGGGTTTTTTTTTTTTTCAAACACAAAAATGGGCTGCATGGTACACCATGTTGGGATCTGGAGGTCTGTCCACTTTCTCCACCAGAGGGCGTACGAGATTTCCTGGAGCCGGAGCTGATTGCACCACCTGTCGCTCATCTGGTCATCAGGAGATCCGAGATTTAAATAGGCAGAGGCAGAGGAAGGAGTGGTTGCCAGTTTTTTGTAGCAAGTATGCGCCAATTTACGTAATATATATGTATATATGTGTGTGTGTGTGTGTGTGTGTGTGTGTGTGTGTGTGTGTGTGTGTGTGTGTGTGTGTGTGTGTGTGTTTTACATAGATACAGAAGTGCTGGAACTCTGCTTGCAGCTGCTTCATATTTTGTGTACACTAATCAACTCGGTGTACATAGTTCTTGTGACAAGCATTAAAATCATTTCCTATTAGCATTAAAATAGCATTAAATTAAGAGTCACTCTTTCCTGTATGAACCCTGTGAGCGCCAATTTAATAAGACATATTAAAAATCCCACCATCATCATCAGCAGCATATGTTCAGTTGCTGCCCAAATATATATATAGATTTTTGTAGATTTTTGTAATGGGGATAAGGATAATTCAAAACTGCTTTTTTTTGAATGAACTTGTTCTCTACTCCCAAACTCAGCATCTCTTTTCATTCCTGTAATAAGAAGTTTCTTTTGAATGGATTTGATTAAAGTTTAAGTCCCTCGGTATAAAATAAATATTTTGATGGAGATGAGAAATCTGCTTCTTAGTTAGTGAATAACCAATAGTTTGGATCCAATCATTTAAATAAACGATTGTTAGTTTTTTTTTTTTTTTAATATATAAGAATTGTGCTATAATTTCTAGTCACCCGATCTGTTGCTGCTATATTTAGCTTTGACGAACCGAATTTGTCGATGTTCTTTTTTTCCTGTTTGGTGCGGCAATTGCAATTCTGGATCTTGACCTGGCAGGACCTTATGACCACAGTGTACCAATCTTCCTGATGGCTACTTCCAACGGGATAATGTGCCATGTTATAAAGTGAATCATCTCAGACTCATTTCTTTTTGAAACTTTTCCACTTAAGTAATTGTGAATTGAGCATATTGACAGAAGACAACATTTTATTTTTTTTCTCTTAAATGCAAATTTTTTTTAATAATTACTGCTCTAAATTTATTGCTCTGTCAGCTAAAGATCTATTTTGGTCTCTATACTCTCTAATTATATAAATCAATTCAAGCTAAAATGTAAGAGTCTATACTGAGCCTGATCTCTTTATCAGAGATTTTCTTACCTTTTAGAAAAATGTCACTTGGGGTAAAACTCCCCAAATGCAACCCTGAGTTGCATTTGTATAGCTCACAGCATTTTCATTTACATGTTAAAGCCTCCCCTAGAATTCCATGGGGGAGGCATGGGGGAAAACTGCCTAAGAAAGTCCATCGCCAATTTCTGACAATTTACGGGGAGTTTTCGACGACCTGCAAATTGCCGTGGGACTATGGCTAACCTGAGAGTTCCCGCGACTTGTCTACGGTGCCGCATATTACGGCGAAAATCCCACTTTTTCATGCAGTGTGGCTCACCAGTGTACCATGAGGGGCCTCACATGCCTGCAAGGAGGTCAGAGCAGATCTTTCCACCCTACCGCGAGAGTAGCTGGCTAGAGCTCTCAGATGAGCATTTAGACGGCCCAGCTCTAATCCCAGAACGGAGATTATGAATGCGGAAACTTGAACCCCCTCATCTAAAACATAGAGCGCTTTTTACCCCAGTAACACTGAATCCAATATTGAGGACTACCTTAGACAGGAAGAACGCTGTCTTTTAGACTTACCCCATTCCTCTGCCCGGGAGAAGTTAAAGTTAATCTGGAAAACTTCTTGCAAGTATTCATAGAGAGCCTCCAGCCCTCTGTTCGAGACTGCTATTCCTCTTTTTGTCAAGCACTGAGACAGGAATATTCAGTGCACACTGATCCGGACTCCTCAATGTTCAGTGCCCTTGGCATCCAACAGAAAAGAAATGAACCCCCAAGAGAATACTACCGTGGTTGCAAGCCGCATATTTTCAGGGGCACAGCGCCCCTGGGCTAGAGGAAGACCACTCACTAAAATATCTGTCCCTCCACAATCTTCACGAAAGCATAAAATACGATGTTAACCGAACCAGAACCCTTACTATGGAAGAAATAAAGAAATATGCAGAGATAGCATGGGAAACGCGAGTCCTCCCCTGCAAGGGTACAGATAGCGAAAACAGGGTCCTATGGGTTCAGGCAGAATCAGGGAGAAAGTTAGAGTTGGAGGGACGAGGTTCCTCCTTCCAAAGCTAGATTTAAAAATGGATCACACAGTCGTGATACCGGCCCACAAGAAAGGAGAGTGTTCCAGGATTGGAGGAGTTCACAGAATAGAGAGGAGAGTGAGTTCCAAATGAGGTACAGATCAGAGATGAGCCGATATAACAGACAGCCTGACCAGACATTAATGCATAGATGTGGATAGAGCCACCGACTTCTCTCCCTCACTCTGGGGCTCTCTGCCCAGCAGGCTTTGTTGATTCCCTTCTATCCTCCTTCCATCTCCCGCAATTATTCTCTAGAGCATGTGTAACCAATTCAAAATCAGCAGGGTTCGAATAAAGAAAATCAACAACCATCAAAGGTCCGGAGACATTTTTAATTATAATCCGTTACTTTAAACAGAATTTAACACTGAAATATAAAGCAGGTTTTTATTCATCCATGTCATACATTGAATTTTTAAATAAAAATATATAAAATAGAAATGTTTTCCATTTTTAAATCTAAAATGTTTTTTGAAGTAGAGAACAACAATCATTCAGTTTGGTATATAGACTATTTCCTGATTCACATCTCTTATCAAACACCTGAACTGACCGTTTCTTTTTTCTGTCTTAATGAGATCAGTGGGCTTTAGGCTGCCCTGCAAAGCTTTAAACCTGGGTTTGAATGGAGACAAAGACATTCTCAAGCACATATCAAAGCGCTCATTTTGAGCCTGAGGCAATATTTGTTTTTGTACATGGTGGAAAATCCTGCTTCACAGCAGTAGGTTGACGCAAACATACTCAAAATGTGCAGGGTCATCCTTGAACACACTATTTCACTTTTTTGTCACCGGTTCAGAGGGGCTTTACCATATTAAGAGGAGGTGACGTAAGTGAAGTTAAACACTGTTGTCCAACAACATACCGCAATTTTTAAATGTTTTAAATCAGGTTGGTTTAGGATTAGCCAGTAGGTGGGTCTGTATCCGGACCGCAGTCCGCTAATCCGTGACCTCTGCTGTAGAGATTAGTCCCAATGAGCCAGAGCCTCTTCCTGCTCTACTGAAAATATAGGGGTAGGGCTGAAAAGTAGGGCTGGGAGGTGTTTTATTTGAATTTGCCTTTTAAATGCTGTGTCATATAACAGACATAATCCTTGTATATCACCCTGTTGTAAAATCTCCTCAGAATTCTGGCTTTGAAGATTCAGCAGATTGTGAAATTGTAAAACCTGTTGCCTCGATAGCTCTTATTATACCCTCTGGCTCTGACACTTCAGACTTAACCACTTGCTTTGCTGTTTTAATATGGAAATGAAATGGTCAACCAAACAAACTTAATTTACGAGTTTGTGTCTTACTTTTATCGATTTGTAGATTAAATTGTGCAAAATATAAACAAATAAAACAAAAAACGGTGCGTTGTCTATAATTTCTTGTCAGGGTATTGTAATGATCCAGACAAAAGACCCAAATGTTCAGCCAGAACACACAATAAGGACTTAAACAGTTTATTCAAAACTCAGGACTTCAGGAGCACATCCACAGAGGGCCAGGGATTACTAAGAAGGGAGATTAACGTTAGTGGATTGAAGGAGTTCAAATAATGAAATGCATGAAACCAACAAAACCACTTACCTTATAAGAGTCCTCCCTTCAGCAAGATCAGCAACTTGAATAGAGCAGACAGCTCCTTTAAACTGTTGTTGGGTGGCTTGGAGCACAGAGGCTGGATTTAGGTCCTGGGAGCCAGACTCAGGCTTAGTGATCAGGGGGCTTGGCAGGAGGCAGAAGTCAAGAGGCAGAAACAGGGCCGTTGTCCAATAAGGGCTAGGCAAAAGGGAAAATCCGTGAAATAAAGACTTGGTCAGGTAACATGAAGTGCTGGATAATTTTTTCTAGTTGGCTTGCAGCCACAGGCAGCCTTACAACTGCTTAAACACAGCTCAGAGACACGCTGCTGATTGCACTGCAGTGCAGCACGCAGTAGCAGGCAACAGCTGGAGTTGATTGCTTACAGGGAGAGCAGAGGCCAGAATCATAACAGTACCCCCTCCTCAAGGTCTGGCTCCGGACAGACCCCAGGCAGATCAGGGTGGAGGTGGTGGAAGTTCCTGATGAGAGTCCGGTCAAGGATAAAATGGCCTGGAATCCAAGTCCATTCCTCTGGTCCATATCCTTCCCAGTCCATCAGATATAGGACCCCCAGTCCCCGCCTCCTGGATCGGAGGATGCGGTGGACTGTTAGATAGGGTCACCATCCAAAAACCGGGGTGGAGGAGGGGGATCAGAGGTGGGTCCAAAGCGAGTTGGGACATAGGGCTCTACCCGGGACACATGGAATATAGATGTAATCCGCATAGACCGGGGTAACTGGAGATGGACAGCCACTGGGTTCACAACCTTTGCAATTGGGAAAGGGTCAATAAAGTGGGGTGCTAACTTACAGCATTCCACCCACAGGGGAAGGTCCTTAGAGGACAACCAGACCTTCTGGCCCACCTGGTAATCGGGAGTGAATATACGATGGCAGTTGGCAGACCTGGACTGAACCCTACACATCTTGATCATGGACCTCCTGGCCCTCCTCCAGATACGTTGACACCAGACAGCAGTAGCGTAGGCACAGGGGACATTGGCCTCCCTTTCTTGAATCAAGAACTTCAGTGGCTAAAAACCATAAACAATATAGAAGCGGAAAAGACCAGTAGTGCAGGACGGGAGAGCGTTGAAAGCCTGCTCCACCAATGGTAAGTTGTGAGACCATTTAGTTGGGTCAGACTCACAGAGGATGTGAAGTTTGGTTTCGATCTCTTGGTTGGCCCTATCATTCCATCCATCAGTCTGTGGATGGAAACCAGAAGATAAACTGACAGATGCCCAGCATGGAGCAAAACTCCGTCCAGAACCTGGAAACAAACTGTGGTCCTCTATCCGAGACAATGTCCTTGGTTAGGCCGTGAAGACGGAAGACCTGACGAGCTAAGACCACTCCCACCTCCTTAGCAGATGGCAGTCCCTTGAGGGCCACCAGGTGAACCATCTTGGAGAACCTGTCGATGACAGTCAACAGGACCATGAAACCATTAGAGGAGGGCAGACCTGGGACAAACTCCATGGCAATGAGAGACCAGGGAAATGATGGGATCAGAAGGGGTCGCAGCAACCCTGAGGGTGGGCGTCAGGAGGGCTTAGCTTGGCAACATCTTTGACAGGTAGCAACAAAGTCCATGATGTCCTTTGTCAGGGATGGTCACCAGAACTGGGACCACCTGTAGTGTCTTGCTGACTCCTGGATGACAGAAAACATGGAAGCAGTGGCACATGTCCAGTGCCTTGGGGACCAGGCGGTCGGGGACAAACAGTCGATCTGGAGGACAAGAAGTGGGGTCCAGAAAGTCTCTTATGGCATCCCTGACCTCTCCTTCCAGTTCCAACATAGTAACAGACAACCGAACTGCCTCTGGAAGAATGAACTCCTCAGACCCACTGGTCATCAGCTCAGAAGGTTCTTGAATTCTGGAGATGGCATCCAGTTTCATGTTTTTGATCCTGGGTCTGAAAGAAAGGACAAAGTTAAATCGTCCGAAGAACAGGGCCCATCTGGCTTGCCTGGAGTTAAGGCGCTTAGCAGACTTCAAGTACTCCAGGTTCTTATGGTCAGTCCAGACCAGAAATGGTTCCTTTGACCCTTCCAACCAATGTCCTAGAAAAAAAAGCACAAAGGTGAATGGCCATCAGGGTGTTGTGGTTCCAGTTTGTGGGGGTAGTTTTGTGTTATTTTTCAGTTCCACCGTTCATCCACCAGATGGTGCCATTGGCTCAATTCTGTCCTGGAGAGCTTCCTTACTCGTCTCAATTACCCACACCTGCAGTGAATCTGTCATTATCTCAGAGGAGTATTTGAGCAGCTGACTGTCTCACCACCTGTTCGCCAGAGTGTTTGCCTGTATTGGGAACTCCCAGCCCCCTCTGAGCTTATGCTGAGTGAATCTTTGAATTTATCTAGTAAATACATACTCTTGCCTTGTTTTTGTTAATCTTTGGCAGGAAATCTACAGAGCCACTGGGATTTTTCTGGTCCTTCCAGCTCTGGAAGGAATCCTCTCGAGACGCTGGGAGGTACACTGCTCACCTTTTCAGAACCTCTACCTCTTCAAGATTTCAAGTTGACAGTCTGCTCCACTGCTCCTCTGCACCTCAATAAGTCTACCTGTCGGCCCTCCAACAACACCTCCGCCTTCAACCAGCCAAGGCCTCCACAAACAGGAACCCCAGACCTCCCTCCTACTCTAACAGTGAGTCCTAGCAAGATATGAGCTTCAGTCATCTGCCTTTTTTCCCACCAACCTTGAACTCACCAACTTACTCTCTCATTTGTGCAGTTGCTCCAGGTTTGCTAGTTGCTGGACCCCACCACCAAGATGATATAACCTGTTCAGTGTCACCAAGTGTTTTTTTGTATCAGAAAAAAAATAAACTGTTTAACTCTGATCCGCTCTGTGAGTGTTTCTGCATGTGGGCAAAAAATATAAGACCAATCATGACACAGAGGTCCTCTGGCTCAGGACCACACCTACCCCAGTGCTAGAGGCATCAACCTCCACCATGAATTGTCTCTCTGTATCAGGGGGGACAGGAGAACTGGGGCAGTGGTGAACAGTGTCTTGAGCTTGGTGAAAGCCTCCTCTGCTTGACTACCCCCAAACAAACTTAACCTTGGATGAGATTATGGCATGAAGAAGGGAAGCAACCTGACTGAAGTTGCTGATAAAACGGCGGTAAAAATTAGCAAACTCCAGGAACCTTTGTAGTTGCCTACGATCAGTAGGGGTGGGCCATTCTAGGACCACAATAACCTTATTGGGAGAGATGATGAAAGCAAGGAAGGAAGTGGTGGTATTAAACTCACACTTTTCTGCCTTGACAAAAAAGTGGTTCTGGAGTAGGTGGAGGAGGACTGAACATGCTTTTGGTGGGTCTCAAGATCCTGGGAGTATATCAGATGTCATCTAGATATACGAAAACAAATTGTCCCACCATGTCCCTTAGGACGTCATTTACCAAGGCTTAAAACACTGCTGGGGCATTGGTCAGCCCAAAAGGCATGACCAAGTACTCATAATGGCCGGTGGGGGTGTTGAAAGCCGTCTTCCACTCATCTACCTCTCTGATGCGACCTAATTGGTAAGCATTGCGTAGGTCCAACTTGGTAAAAATCTGGGCTCCTTGAATCTGGTCAAATGCAGAAGTCATGTGTCGGAGGGGGTACCGGTTGTTAATAGTGATGTCATTCAGCCCCCTGTAATCGATACATGGTCTCAGGGACCCATCCATTCTTACCAACAAAGAAGAACCCAGCCCCAGCAGGAGAGGAGGAAGGTTGGATTATCCCAGCCTTTAGGGAGTCCTCCACATATTTCTTCATAGCTTGGTTTTCTGGAACAGATAGAGAGTAAAGACGTCCCCTAAGGGGTGAGGTACCTGGAAGAAGCTTGATTGCACATTAATAAGGTCTTTGAGGTGGGAGTGCTGTGGCTCTAGACCTGTTAAAAACCTCCTTCAGATCATGCTACTCTGACGCAACCTGACAAATCCGACTAAGTCTCTTCCGTGATGTAGTCTGGGACAGGCGAAGAATTAGCAGACGATAAGCAGGTGGCTGAACAGGACCTGGAAAAATCCAGGATCTCCTTAGCCTGCCAGTCAATGTGGGGATTATGCTTCTTTAGCAATGAAGCTCCAAGAATAATGGGTAACTGGAGGGAGTGGATAACAACAAAAGTGATCTCCTCCAGATGATTTCCCCCCAAAGTTAAATTAACTTTCTCAGAGACCTTATACGAGCTGTTTATTTGGTGTCCATCCAGGGCGAGGACATTATGGGTAGAAGGTGCCAGGAGAAGTTTGATGCCATGGTTTTTGGCAAAGAGCTTATCCAGAAGCTCAGTATCTGCTCCTCAGTTAATAAATACTCAGACCTGGTGGGAAACAGAGGAGACCAAAATGTTAGCAGGGAAGGAGAGTGAGGAAACAGTCATAGAGCTAAGGCTCAGTAGAGAACCCCTCACCCCAACAACGCCTGGCCTTTTAGCGGGCATTTGGCGGCAACATTCAGCTGTGCCCCATTGTTTAGCCTTACCTGACAATAGTGGAATGAGGTTAGTTCTCTGACTTTATTCTGATTCGAGATTCTTATTAAATCCAATTTTTCATAGCACCAGCATCACCCAACAAGATGAACACATCTCTGCAGCACACGGTCCCTTAGCCTCAGGTCACCAGAGCTGACTGGTGACCTTGTCCAAACTTCCAATGAAATGGCCTATTTCTCACAGTGATTCCCCATTTTCACAGGCAGCAGTTAGGTTATCGTAAGTTCCGTGCTCTCTTACCATCCTTTGAGCTTTATTCTTGAAATGCGTTAACCAGATGCTTTAGTGTGTCCCCTGAGACCTCCTTCAGCATGGCCACTTCCAAAAGTCCACACCTAAATGGCAATCTAAATGCATAAACATTGGTAATGCACAATCCGCATGCAGGTTAGCCTCCTAACAGCAGATGGAGTTCATCATAGTGGGCTGCTCTGCTCAAAAAACAGGTACCCACGTAAGATTTTCGCACCGTGGCGAATCCGGATAACATTGTTCATCTGCAACTGTGACGTACATCGGTCTGTCAATGCAAATTGCCAGAAGGGTGGGTCATTGGGTAGCACAGACTTTCAGAGCACTGGCTCCACAGCTACCTCTTCTCTCCTTCCTACAGCGAGTCAATGCCAAATCGGCTCCAAAGCATAAGCAATTTGCTTATTCAACTGCTAGCTACAAGGCCAACCAACCAAACCCTATGATGACCGCTTAGAGTACTGCAACGTGGTGGAACATTGCCAAAAAATAATTAACAGCAGTATCTTTTAAAAAAATATATGTTTATATTTTTCACGATTGCAATATGATTATTGATAATATGATTTGTATTAATGGTCCTTGGAAGTACTCCAGGACTGTTTTAAATGCTCTGACTAGAACATGTTCAAAGCTTCAGCAACATATGACAACAAAGTCAATATTGATGAGTATTCCATGGCTTTGTCAGCCTACATCAACAAATCGATTGAAGAGGTCAGCATTACAAAGAACATTTATAACCTGGCCAACCAATGACCCTTGATAACTAAGGAGGTCCAACAAAAGCTAAAAGCATGGAATTCAGCGTTCAAGTCTGGAGACAGAGAGACACTGAGGACAGCAAGAGCCAACTTGAACCATGCCATCAGGCTAGCAAATGGGAAACGCAGCCAGAAAATCCAGGATCTTTTCCACGACACCAGCAACATCAGGATCATGTGGCAAGGCATTCGGATGATTACAGACTAGAACATACCCTCCCCCCAGTAGGTGTAGCAGATGCTGACTTCCTAAGACTTCGGAAGGTTTGAGGCACTAAACAGCACTCCAGCAGTGAAAACTGTCCCGCATCAGAAAGAGGGGGCCCTCTGCCTTGAAAAAGGGCACATGTGGATTTCTCTGAGGAGAGTCAACCAGAGGAAGGCCCCAGGCCCTGATAACATACCTGTGCGGGTGTTCAAGGAGTGTTGAGGTCAGCTGGCTGGTGTTCTCACAGACATCTTAAACACCTCGCTGGCCCAATTCATAGTGCCAGCATGCTTTAAGCCTGCCTCCACCATTCCGGTCCCAAATGAGCCTCAATCATCTCATTTAATGACAACCAGCCTATTGCACTGACTCCCATCATGATTAAGTGCCTCAAAAGGCTGGTAAAAGAGCATATAATTTCCAGTCTTACCCAACATTCGACTCCTTCCAGTTTGCCTACCGAACTGCTCCACTGAGGAAGCCATCCCACACCTGGAGGAGAGGGCCACCCACATGTGAATGCAGTTCAGCTTCCAACACCATCATACCACAGCATCTGATAGGAAAGTTGGGACATCTGGGATTCGTCACAACCCTTTGCAACTGGCTGCTTCCTCATCAACAGACCTAAGTCAGTCAGGGTGGGACAGAACACCTAATCACCCTAAGCACAGGCTCCCCTAAGGGCTGCATCCTGAGCCCCCTGCTGTTCACTCTAAAGACAGTCTGTCTGTCTGCCTAGAATACTGGATCCTACTGTCCTGAGCATTGACAGTAATGTGGATGAAAGTTTTATGTAAGATTTGGAATTAGATCTAAATTTTTAACGTATAAGTTCTTCTTTGCAAGTCAGGATACATATTATATGAGGATTTATGTAAATTAAATTAAACTCTTTCCTTTAGTGTTGTACATAAATAAACCATAATTCACTTATGTTGGCCATAAACCTTAGTTAATTTTAGTATTTTATGTGTTTGGCTCTTTCACAGGGCTTTTCTTCAAGTCCAGCAACCAGCTGCAGAAATCATCTCCTTTTATGGCCGAGCTTCCTATGTCAGCCGCAGCATTCTCTCTGCTTAATGGGCCTGTGCTCTTTGCTCAACTCAGTTTTGGCTGGATGGCCTGTCATGATGGGTTTAAGGTTCTTGGCCCACATGTGCAGGGCCTGGCGGAGGCTGGGTAAAACTTTAACAGAGTTTATTGAGTGATTCACAAAAACACAAGATCATGAACTGGATTAGGAACTGGTCCGGGCTGGTTCACTGAAGTCTGCAGAGATGATAGTTTGATTAGGAAGCAGGCTGATGAGTTATGAGTCTTTGATCATTCAAGAGTATACCTTGACTGAGTCCGGGCTTCTCTTTGAGAGAGAGAGGGAACCGTTGGGTCCAGAGACTGTT
>JAGKQL010000071.1:1858844-1931443 GCA_018398635.1 Cyprinodon brontotheroides | reverse complement strand
CAGGTTTCCTGTGAGGCAAAAACAGAGGAGAGTTAGAATCTGATCTCCCTCAAGAGACAGCTAGATTCTTCAGGTTCAAGGCTCAGGTCGCTAACCTAACTAGGTCATCACTGCGGCGTCCAAGCAAGGTCTGGCAGCTGGTTATAAAGGGAAGGTCTCTTGATGAGTAGATGCGTCTCAGGTGTGCTGGAAGACTCCAGCTCCGGGAGACCCACGGCGCACTCTGCTGGAGGAAGGTGGTACAGCTCCAGATCCCAACAGTACCCCCCTCTCAACGACCGCCTCTTTGCGGTCCAGAAGATGTCGATGGGAGGTAGCTCTCATACTCCTCAATCAGTGAAGGATCGAGGATATAAGAGCCAGGCACCCATGTGCTGTCCTCCAGACCGTAGCCCTCCCAATCGACGAGGTACTGCCAACCGCGACCTCGCCGACGGGAGTCCACGATCCGGCGGACGGTGAAGGCAGGATGTCCATCGATGTCCAGGGCGGGTGGAGGGGAGTCGAATGGAGGGCACAGGGGGCTAGAAACAACTGGCTTAATCTGGGAGACATGAAACGTGGGATGGATACGGAGACTCGGAGGAAGGTGTAGACGTACAGCATAGGGGTTGATTATCTGGGTTATCTTGTAGGGACCAATGAATCGGGGGGACAGTTTTCGAGACATGCCCTTGAGGGGAATGTCTCGCGTGGAAAGCCATACCTCTTGGCCTATGGAGTAGTCAGGGGCCGGGCGTCTCTTGGAGTCAGCGAAGCGTTTAGTAGAAACAGAAGAACGGTTGAGGGTGGCGATGGTGTCCTTCCAGACCCTCTGACAACGACGGATGTGCTGATGGACTGAACGGACCGAGATCTCTCTCTCATCTGCAGGGAAAAGTGGAGGCTGATAACCGAGACATACCTGAAATGGGGATAAACCGGTAGAATCTGACTTGAGTGAGTTGATAACCAGAGGTGAGCGAAGACTTACAGTTCAATGCTGAACAGAAGGCTTTCCAGACTTGAGAGATGAACTGTGGACCGCGGTCAGAGAGAATTTCCTGTGGGATGCCATGGAGCCGGAAAACATGCTTCACCAGAAGCTGTGCCGTCTGGAAAGCCGAGGGAAGTTTTCTGAGGGGAATTAAATGACAAGACTTGGAGAAACGGTCAACAATGGTTAAAATGGTGGACATACCTCTGGAAATCGGGAGACCAGTGACAAAATCGACGGCAATGTGAGACCAGGGACGGGTAGGAACAGGTAGAGGATGCAGCAGGCCAGAAGGTGGTTGGTGAGAGGTTTTGTTTCTGGCGCAGATGGAACATGCCAACACGTACTTCTTTACGTCCTTGTGTAAGGATGGCCACCTTGAAATCAGGGCAATCGTTCGGCTCACTCCCGGTTGGGCGGAAAACTTAGCTGAATGCATCCACTGGATCAAACGGGATCTGACAGAAGAAGGGAAATAGGTTTTATTTGGAGGGCCGTTACCTGGGTCAGGTTCAGAGGCTAGGGCAGAGTTGATGAGATCAGTGATCCTTCAGGAAACCACTCCAACAGTACAGGAGGCAGGAAGAACAGGCTTGGGCGTCTATATTCGATATTCGGCCCCCTCGAGCCAGTGTCTCCACTCCTCCAAGGCGAGTTTGATGGCTAGAAGTTCTCGGTCCCCAACATCATAGTTTTGCTCTGCTGGTGAGAGTCTACGGGAAAAAAAGGCACAGGGGTGAATCTTTTGGTCTGAGTTGAATTGTTGAGACAAAACTGCACCAACGCCGGAGTCAGAGGCATCCACCTCTAGGATAAACTGCTTAGAAGGATCTGGCTGGATCAAAATGGGAGCTCTAGAAAACAGGGTTTTTAACTTCTCAAAAGCGTTTTGAGCTTCAGGTGTCCATTGAAATGTCTTCTTTACCGAAGTCAGGGTTGTGAGGTAGAGCTGTTTGACTGTAGTTCCTTATGAAGCGTCTGTAAGTTTGCAAAACCAAAAGGAATCTCTGAAGCTGTTTGCGGTTTTCAGGTGTCGGCCAGTCAGAACTTACCTTTTATCTTGTCTTAGGATGAAAGCAACATACCCGCCCTCATGCACAAACCCTAAAAAGTGACAGATGGTTGGTGAAATTCAAATTTTCTACTACAAAGAGCTTATTTTCCAACAGTCTCTGAAGGACCAGACGGATATGTTTCTTATGCTCTTTTGATAGGTTCTTGGAGTTGATCAAATGTCGCCTATGTACACAAACACGAATATATTCAAAAGTCTCTGAGGACGCCATTGACTAGAGCTTTGAAACAGGCAGGAGCATTTGGAGACCAAAAGGCATGACAAAAGCCACTTTCAGTGAGGTCCTAGGGGACCGCTGAAAACATGGCAGTGTCTCCTTTATATGTCTTGCATACAGAGGGTGATAAGCATTTCCTCCCTTTGTTGGTGAAATCAGGCTTGGTAGAAGACTGTTTTACCCCCTGAAAAGGGTTAAATGCTGATGCTAGTAAAAGGAAGTGGGTATTTATTTTTTGACGTTGCTCCTAAGTTTAAGGCCTCTGCTTGAAGCTCTATACACGGGGTGGCAGGGGCTCCTCTTTTTGCCCACAAAGAAACAGCACAAAAGGGAGAAGGTAGGGCCAGGTTATCCCAGCGTAGGGAGCTGGTAATATATTTCTCCAGCGACCGCCGTTCCAGGCTTGAGAGGGTGTTGCCAGGAGTCACTGTAACTGGGCAAGGGAGCTCCTGGTGACAATTTCACTCGGCACCAGATGCGCCTGGTCTGTGAGGTGGAAGAAGGCGGCACTGACCACTTGCTGGGGGGCAGGAACTTGAGGTCAAGCATTACTTTCGGAAGGAACAGAAGTAAAGTGCAGGAGAATCCATCTCCCCTACCTCTAGGAAACTGAACAGGCGGGAGCTGCAGAGCGAAGACATGTCTCATGACAGGAAGTGGACCAGGACTTCGGCCGTGGCGTTCCCATTGGTTAAGATATGGGGATTGTAATGCATTCAAGCCACTCGGTACACCGAAGGCACCAGCAGGGAGCATGCAGAAGGAAAAACAAAAAAAGGTTAAATGTCTCCTTAGAGAGCTACATCAGCACAACAGCTCAAGAGCATATGTAAGATGAGTGAATTGATGGAGTTTCGTGGCGTCAGAAACGCAGATACTCTGAGAGGCTTGGATAACAGAACAGTTTCAATCTGTAATTGCTGAACCAGGTTAGAATCAATGAGATTACACTCACATCCAGAGTCAATGAAAGCAGACAAGGTGAGATTCTGGTTGGGAAAAAAAAGTGTAGCAGGTAACATCAAATGAGGAGCTTTTTCAGATTTCAAATGGCCCGTCAGACTCCTCAGTTCCTCTGACGGGCCCTGGCTTTTGACTTAGCCGGGCATGAAGCTATGAAATGGCCAGTCTCACCACAGTATAGACACAGATTGCCCCTGAAACGTCGTTGTCTTTCCTCAGGAGTTAGCCTTGTGTGTCCAATCTGCATGGGTTCGACTTCCACTCCATCTGAATGAGAGACTTGGACAGGCACAGAATAAGTCTGTTTTTTAGACCTTGGCTTGGAAACGGGTTCTGTGGATCCAGAAAAAACAGAAGCATTATTTAATGCAGGGGCAGGCACAGAAAAATTTAGACTTCTTTGTCTAGTGCTGTTTCTAGTTCGGAGTCTGTTATCCAACCTGATGGTTAAGCGGATTAAATCCTCTAAACTAGTTGGTTCGTCGATCGTGGCTAGTTCATCCTTGATGTTATCATTTAGGGCCTTAAAATAAGCACTCTTAAGTGCACATTCGTTCCACCCAGAGGCTGCGGCTTTGACCCGGAAGTCGATGGAAAACTCAGCCACTGTGGAATTTTCCTGTTTTAAATTCAGCAGAGCTCGGGAGTCAATAGTTTGATCAGAGTCATGGTTAAATACCTGGGAAAATTCTGAAATAAACTCAGAAAAAGTACACCTGAAACTGGACTCAGAGGAGAACCTTGCCTCCGCCCATTCAAGGGCTCGTCCAGTGAGTTGGGACAAAATAAATGATATCATCTTTCTATCATTCGGAAAACTGTCAGGAGAATGTTCAAAAAGTAGTCGACATTGGAACAAAAATCCCTTACAATCCTTCTGGTTACCTGAGAACTTTTCAGGGAGACTGGGACGGAACTCAGGAAATGACGTCACTACTGGTGACCTTGGAGGCGGAAGTGGATCCGGAACTGGACGTACCGCTGGCGTGGCGTTAGTATTATCCATGTAGCTGGCAAATGTTTGAAGTATTTGATTCTGGTGTTCAATTTTGGTATGCAACTCACGGAGGGTTGGCGCGATGTCCATGGATCTGAGCGCCTTGTTCCTCAAGCCTCCAACGGAGGTGATCTGCTGGGCTTTGTGTTTGGCCGCAGTGTTCTGTCAGCGATGGGGTCTAGGTTTCCAGCCCACATGCAGAACACACACGGAAATGGGGTAAAAGTTTAACAGAGTTTATTGAGTTATACACAAACAACACAAGATCATGAACTGGATCAGGAACTGGTCCGGCCTGGTTCACTGAAGTCTGCAGAGATGATAGTTTGGATTAGGAAGCAGGCTGATGAGTTATGAGTTCTTGATAGTTCAAGAGTATACCTTGACAGAGTCCGGGCTTCTCTTTGAGAGAGAGGGAACCATTGGGTCCAGAGACTGTTTTGTTCAGCAGAGTCCAAGAGCAGCTGCAGCGTCTTGCTTCTGACTTGAATGGCAGACCTTGATCAGAGTTTCCAGCTCTTAACCAAGAGCAGCAGGGGAATCCACATAAGAATCTTCAGGTTAGGCTCACGAGGGCAGATCTCGGCAGGTTAAGCTCATCCAGAGCTTCAGGTTGTGAGACAGGTTTCCTGTGAGGCAAAAACAGAGGAGAGTTAGAATCTGATCTCTCTCAAGAGACAACTAAGATTCTTTCAGGTTCTAGGCTCAGGTCGCTAACCAAACTAGGTCAACACTGCGGCGTCGAAGCAAGGTCTGGCAGCTGGTTATATAGGGCAGGTCTCTGATGAGAAGATGCGCCTCAGGTGTGCTGGAAGACTCCAGCTCCGGGAGACCCACAGCGCACTCTGCTGGAGGAAGGTGGTACAGCTCCAGATCCCAACATGGCCGTAATTCATCCAATGTCTGCCTTAATTTGGTCTGGGCTGCACGGCCTCGTTTATCATGCTTACTTCGGCAATTATTAATCGGCCGGTCACGATTCCTTAAGACGATTAAATTCATCTGCAAATAGAAATGTATGTGTTTTAATCATATTTCAAGGTCAAAGTCTTCATAATTCTTTTAGAAATTTCAATTAAATATGCTGTGTAAATTAATTTGCCTCGTTAATATCTTAATAGGAGAACTTATAAAATATTGTTATAACCAGCACAGATTAACAGTTTTTTCCTTATCTACCTACTCGCCCAAGCACAGCACAGCTATTTCCAGTTAGCTTTCTTTTAGCATTTCACGTGAAACGGGCCCTGTGGTGTGTTATGGTACTCGGAGTGTTCTGTACCAGAGGCAGGTGGTGTACATGTACGTTTCCTGGTAAAGGACAATTGAGTAAACATGCCTGCCGGCTAAAGAAAAGGCTGTTGTCGGAGTCCTTAATTAATGGTCTATAAATTACGACATGGTGTGGGATCTCTTCAACGTATGCTGCATTTCCCATGCACTCGCAACTAACATCAGGATAACTGCGCAGAGATTATTATTCAGTCATATTCGCAATGTCCAATGATGAGAGGGAACACGCTAGCTCCCCTGCAGCTAGCAACCCTGCAGCAGCTAACAACGTTGGAGAGGGGATTCGCCTAAGCCCACCAGAAAAGTTTGACTGCAGAGATGTCCAGAACTGGCCCAAATGGATCCGACGGTTCGAGAGGTACAGGATCATATCGGGGCTGAACAAAAGGGGCAAGGCTTTTCAAGTGAATATGTTGATATATTCAATGGGCGATGAATCCGAGGATATCCTTAATGCATCAGCGCTAACGTCTGCAGAAAAGTTCAACTACAAAAAAGTAAAAGAGTGCTTTGATGAACATTTTATTGGAGAACACAACATTATTTTTGAAAGGGCAAACTTTAAAATGCGTAAACAAGAACCGGGCGAAACGGCTGAGAGCTTTATCACTGCGGTTCACAAACAAGCAGATTATTGCAAATTCGGGGCTATCAGAGATGAACTGATCCGGGAACGCATAGTTGTCGGCAGAAGTTGCAGATGGATGCAAAACTGACCCTGACTACAGCCATAGCACGGGTCAGACAGAGTGAAACTGTGAAACAACAGGGAGCGAGCGGCCCTGTATCCATTAAGGATCCCAGTGAAGAGAAGCATGCTCTTTCACTCGCACGCAAGACAGAGGGCAGTGCACAACAGCGACCAAAACCGAACAGGTATGCAACGCCGTCCACCTGTTATAAATGTGGGAGGGCTCCATCACACAATTGGAAAGACTGTCCTGCCAAAGAGGCTGAATGCAGGAAATGTCACAAACGAGGACACTTTGCCGCTGTCTGCAAGTCTAAGCAGCCTGTACACGATAGCCAGTACACGACAGAGGAAGGGGAACTCTATCAGGACAAACTTAATGGGGTGGTAGTTTCCTTTTAACTAGATACAGGGGCAGCAGTGACCGCCATTCCTACCAGTCTGTATAGCTACAGAAGAGACGGCCCTCTATTGCACACCCACAAAAGTTGTATGGCCCCAATAATACCAGACTGTCAGTGGTAGGTCAGCTTCAATGCAGCCTTGAAAGCATGGACAGAAAATCCAATCGGTCAGTGTTTGTCATTGATAGCTTGGCTAGGCCACTGCTGGGTTTACCGGCACTTACAGAACTATGTCTTGTGGAACGAATGGAAAAACTTGACACACTGGAGGAGAAGGGGGACACGAAAGAAAAATTCAAAAAGAGGTTCCCAAAGGTCTTTACAGGATTAGGTAGACCTCTATGCCCTTACAACTCCCCGGCATGTGCCAATACCCTTAACTGAAAAAGTCAAGGAGTAACTAAAAAGAATGGAGGAATTGGGGGTCATCTCAAGGATAGAGAAGCCTACTGAGTGGTGTGTAGGGATAGTAGTAGTCCCAAAACCCAATGGAAAAATTTGACTTTGTGTCGACCATACCAAGCTTAATGAAAGTGTGTGCAGGGAAAGACATATCTTGCCCTGTGTGGACCAGTCATTAGCACATCTGAATGGTGCAAAATATTTCATAAAATTGGATGCATGGAGTGGCTTTTGGCAGATTCCATTAGCACAAGAGAGTAGGGAGCTAACAACATCCATTACTCCCTTTGGCCGTTTCTGCTTCAATGTGCTACCCTTTGGGATAAATTCAGGCCCAGAACATTTTCAAAGACGAATGTCCCAGTTCTTAACCAGCCTTGAAGGTGTTATATGCCATGCAGATGATATCCTTGTGTCGGGAATGAATGAAGCAGAGCACGATGAGCGGCTCACAGCTGTCCTGATGCGACTCCAAGAGGCAGGACTAACACTAAATGAGAAGTGCACCTTTGCACGGTTGGAGGTTCCGTTTGTAGGACATAAAGTCAGTGCAGCAGGCATTGAACCAGACCCTGAGAAAATCAAAGAGATTACAGACATGCCTGTCCCACAGAACGCAGCAGATGTTAGACATTTTTTGGCGGATGGTGACGTATGTTGCAAAATTCCTCCCTCACTTTGCAGATTCTACCAAACCACTCATAGATCTGCTTGTAAAAGACAATGACTGGACCTGGAGTCATATGCACCAGACAGCTTTTGACAAGCTCAAAAATGAGCTGGCATCATAAACAGTCTTGGCTCAATACAGACCACAAGCCAAAACAAAGGTGTCAGTCACAGCAGACGAAAAACAAAATGGCCTTGTGGCAGTATTAATGGCAGAGAGAGAGAAAATTATGCAGATGATCGCCCAGTTGCCTAGAATTTCCCGAAGCCTCTCTGAAACAGAGCAACGATATGCCCAGGTTGAAAAAGAAGCATTAGCCATCACCTGGGCCTGTGAGAGGCTAAGTTCATACCTCATCGGAGTACATTTCACAATAGAAACCTACCATAAACCCCTTCTTGCACTCTTAGGGACAAAAGCACTGGATGACTTCCCCCCCAGGATTAAGCAATTTTGGCTGCGACTGCTTAGGTTTATGTACAACTTAGTACATGTGCCTGGAAAGGCCCTCATCACAGCAGATAAACTGTTCAGGGCCCCGATAAAGCGTCCACTGACAGCAGAAGAAACACAGATGGAAGGGGAAGTACAGATTTTCATTAACACAGTACGTGATAACTTACCTGCGTCTCAATCCAAAGCGGAAAGCAGATAGCTGACCATCAGCGGCAGGACACCATCTGCAGTCAGCTGTTCCGGCAGTGTCAAAGAGGCTGGCCACGACAAGAAGAGCTGTCCCAGCAGTTGAAGCCTTATTGGATTCACCAGGGTGAGTTACACATGAATGGTGATCTTTTGATGAAAGGACAAAGTATTGTCATTCCAGAGACATTGCAAAATGAAATGCTTGCCCGACTGCACGAGGGATATATGGGGATATCCAAATGCAAGCTGAGGGCTCAGCAATCTTTGTGGTGGTTAGGCCTGAGTGCCCAAATCACAAAAGTTGTGGGCCAATGCGAGACTTGTGTTAAGTACCAACAGCTACATCCAGAGCCAATGATACCCTCAGAGCTGCCTAAGCGGCTATGGCAGAAAGTTGGGGCAGATATGTTTTACAGGGAAAATGACTTATCTACTGGAAGTAGACTACTATTCAAGATACATTGAAATAATAAAGACATCTATAACCACATCAGCAGGGATTATTAATGACTTGAAATCTATTTTTGCTAGACATGGGGTGCCTGAGATACTAATAACTGATAATGGACCTCAGTTTACCTCTAGCTCTTTCTCCTCTTTTGCTACAGACTATGAATTCAGACATGTCACCTGCAGTCCGTACTTCGCTCAGAGTAACGGGGAGGCAGAGAGGGCGGTAAAAACAGTGAAACACCTACCCATAAAAGGCCCTGTTGGCATTACGGGTCACGCCGCTGAATCAAGGCCCATCACCAGTTGAGCTCCTGATGGGTCAAAGGCTGCACTCACCCTTGCCACTCTCACCCAGTCAACTTAAACCACAGTGGCTAAACCAAAAGAAATTTGCAGACAAGGACAAGAATTAAAACAGGCACAGACACTGGCATACAACAAAAGGCATAGAGCGTGGGTCAGGCCAGAGCTGGTCAGCGCGTATGGATTACAAACACCCAGGAGACGGCTATGGAGCTGAGAAAAGCAGACACTCCTCGTTCGTATGTCGTGGAGATTGATTCAGAAGAGGTGAGGAGAAACAAGGCACATCTCAGACCCTTACCAGATATTCAAAGCCCAGCAGCACCAGACATTCAAAGCCCTACAGAAAATGTGGGAGACACAGAACAGATAGCAGCACTGCAAGTGAGGGTCGGAGAAGAGGGAGGTGAAAGCACCAGCATGGCTCAAAGATTATGTCCTATAACGAAAAACATTTAAAACCTGTTCAGATGTTGTTGTTAATGAAGAACATTTAAAACCTGTTCCAAATGTTATTGTTATTCTATATGTTATTTTCAGTATTCAGGAGACAGACTATATGCTTTTAGTTAGGTAAGTCCATGTTTTGTTTAAAATTTTATCATTACTTTGGGGAAGGGGAAGTGTGGTGTGTTATGGTCATCGGGGAATTCTGTACCAGAGGTGGGTTGTGTACATGTATGGGTCCCGGTAAAGGACCATTGACTAAATATGCCTGCCGGCTAAACACAAGCTGGTGTCGGAGTCCTTAATTAATGGTCTAAAAATTACTACAGGTCCCTCCATACAGGTGTGGAAACCCAGGGGGAAGAGGGAGATTGATTTCGCGCTCTGGGTTTTAAACCCTGAATGACGTATGGGGTATTTTCTGGGTGGGATTCCAGGCTTCTTGTCACCTGATTGGTCCATGCGTGAGCTAAATGTTCCTTTTGCCGGAAGTTTCCAGACATTCTTTGTTCTCTTTGTGCAAAAGAAAGGGGGGTGATTTTAAATGGTTTCTCAAATTGATTTGGGCTCTCTTGTGGCAATATATCCCAACATATTACCCCCTTTTAGCTTTGAAGATTGGGTATCCATCTCAGTCTTTAAAGCTAACCAAGTCCATTAATCCACATTGCCAGGAGATTCCATTTAGAACTCCAATGGGTAACCTGATAGTTCTTTAGAGGTGGGTACCGGGGTCAGGAGAGCAGGTTGGCACTTGGGTGAGTTTATTTCTAGCTAGCTAACTAATGTCATTACAATGTAACCCAACATTGAGAAGTGGACATTTGTTGTACATTTGCCTTTGTTCTAGTATTCTTGGTTCAGTGTTTATCTTTCACAAAGAGGAGACAGGAAAGAAGCAGGCAAAGAGGAAAGAGATAGATAAAGTATACTAATTTTGATTCATAGCTCACTCTTTCAGGGGTTCTGAATCTGTGGTGCTATGAATCTGGGGCAACAAGGGTGAAGGTGTCTAGTTTGTAGTTCTTATTTACTGGTACTGTGTGTGCAGTCGCCGTAGTGATGATCCTGGAAATAAGAAGAACAATGGGATGGACATTGCATAGCATCTGTACAGTAATTTCTATGAATAGTGTTTTGGGCAAATCCAACAGGTATCTTAGCTTTGGTGCAAGATCCTAAAATTATGGAACAGATTGAGCTTGAGATTGGTGTCACTATAGGCTAATATTGAGGACTTTTCAGGTGACATCGATTTTGTCTTTCGAAAACTCACATTTAACACGGAATAAGCCTATACAAATTAGCTGTTTCAATGATTGGGAGATTTAGCATGAATCCAAATTCTAAGCTATCAGAGTTTGCAAATATTGGAATCGCTAAGTTATAAGCCATGTGAGTTTGGAGTGGTTGCAGGCATTAGAGACCATTTAAAGACTTTTATTTTTTCCAAATCTAGAAAGGGGATCAGATGTGTGTGATCACTCCTTTTAGCAAGCTGGTTCCAGATCAGTCATCTTACATGCATATATTTCTGACAACTTTAGAGGATATCATGTCAAGTTTTGCCACTTCTGAGGGATCCATCCTGTACATTGTAATTACAAATGGTTTATGGATATTATGACCTTATAGTCCTTCCCTTCAGAAGAGACTAGTTTATAAGCTGTGAAATTTGACAATATGGAAATGAAACCTTGTTAGATCAGTGCATGTTTTCCTGTGTGTTAACATACACTCAGTCTGAATGGTACTATGCACGTGTGACTATGCATGAATTACGAAACATTCCTTTATCTTGTTTGCTTTACCCAGTTTATTGCTTTACCCAGTCAACATTGTTTTCCCTATCTTCAATTTTGATTAACTAATGGCATGGCACTCTGCCCTATGGATTTTTTTATTTTATACTTATCATCACCCCAGACATTGTCAACTGTGTTTAATAATCACTTTTGAAAAATCATACCTGACAATGGAAAAAGATTGTTCATCAAGTTCAGCTTAATACCCTTTTTACGATATATTATTCAATGAATGTTTAAAAGAAAAATGCATTTTCTACTCTCTTATGGTGGCATAAGTATTATGTCTGTGCATACATAAATACGCAATCACTGACATGAGCGGTGTCCTAATAACAAGAGAATCCCTAACAATACTGGCTTCAGTTTCAGGGTGTGTTGCTGGTGGTTGAGTGCTAGCTGTAGTGAGTAAGGGCTTGTGGTTGTTACGGGGTGTATTGGGATTGGGCCTAAATATTTTATTTTGTTCACTTTAAAAGTTCTTTTGTAATGATGAGAGCAATCATCATGATTTATTGAAACACTTTAGTTGGTCCTCTGTAAGCCTCTGTTCTACTCTGCTACATGGTCTTTTGAGGTCACAAGTCAGGGCAAGTAAAGTAAGGTCTAATAGAACAGACTTTAATGTGGTCTGAGTTTGTTTCCAGGATGTAAGAAGCCTCTAGCTTCTTGAACGGGTAAAGAGAGGAATGAAGAGAACTCAGACGGTTCTGATGTCAAATACTTTATTCTCCTTTGATGGTAATGCGGAGGGTTGTTGTTTTTTTTCAATCATCAGCCACTGAAGCAGAGGGACTGAAGATGAACAAACATGCTTATCTGTTTCTGCCCATGTCTTCAGAGGAACCTAATAACCTGACTTGTTTTTGTCAGTGGTTTGTGTTTTTGTCTCACTGTGGTTTGTGTTGCACCGATCAGTTTCCAACTAGTGACATGCATGAGGGAAGGGGGGCTTTTGGCTTAATTGTTAAAAAACAAATTCTAAAGTGCTCCCCTAGGGAGCAGAAATGCACATTAAATTGCCCTCTCCGGTGGTGAGGGCCTATATGTGCCTGTTTTTCTGAAATCACTCCTGTTGCATCATAGAAAAACAGAAAAGGCTGGTCAAACTTAAAATGCAGGTTTTGTTTTTGTTTTTTTAATGATTGAAAATGTTTAAGGATTTTTCATTTAATTAATTAGTATCATTAAACAGTCTGAGCTGTTTTCAGTCTGATCAGAGGTGATTGATCAGCTCTGAGTTCAGGGTTTGAGCTGTTTCTCTCTCAGATGAAGAACACAGCTGCTTCCTGTGATCATTCTTTCAGCTCAGTCCATGCTTGTAACTGTCATTGTGTTATTAAAGTGAAAAGCCACAGCTAACGGTGTGGAGGCTGCAGAGCACAAACCCACACAGCAGCAGGAAAGGAGCTTTGATTGGCTCTCAGCCGTTTTTACTGTTTTAACCACTAAGAAGAGATTCATATCTGCTGCTTTACCAACTCACCATCTGGATAATGTTTTTTTCTGCTTACTGTAAACATTTTATTTGCTTTAAAACAAGTCAACAAAAAAGGTTATTGTATGTCATTTTAAACAGTTCAGGTGTGAAATTTGATGACCGTAATCAGACTTCAGTCCTGACTGATCAAACCTCTGGATGTTTGGTTTTTGCAGCTGAAGCTTCAAAGCAGTTCTGCTGTTTGTTCATGTGTGGAAACAACAGAGTCATCAGCGTAAAGTTGGACTTTCTGACTTTAAGACGATTCAGAGCCAAACTATCAGAGGATGAACAGCTGGACCTGCTGGATCACCAGTACTGTTTACTGATATTTTACATTTACTTCCTATCAATAAGAGACAATGTTTAAAATTTTATTTAATTTTTATTTGAATACATGCACTTAAATGTGAGAAATCTACACAAAAGGGATATTTTTGAGCTTGTTGAGATACTGAATTAATACATGTTCAAAACCTGCAGCACTCTGGTTACAGTGTATTAAAAAATTTAAAGGTAGAAGAAATGAACACAGTAGTTCACCCCAGCAACATGATCTAATCATCTGTCCCGTGTCAAAATAAGCTCTATTTTTAAAAATGTCATAAATTCAGAACTATTCGAGTTTCATTTCTAACAGATATATGGACAGTAAATATGCTGACAAATACAAATCACCTTGGCAGAAGTGATAAAAAAAAGCCAAAATTAAATCAGATTTACCTGCCGCGTAACTTAAAAACATTTTTTAAGTAATCAGAGTGCTAAAAGTGAAAAACTGCTGAGATGCGATGCTGCTGAAAGTTAGTGAGAAAGCAGTGAGTCAGCATGTGTTCAGTTGGTGGACGGTCCCTTGGTTCTGAGGCTCATCAGCAGAGAGAGTCCACAGCAGTACACCAGACTCTTCACTATCAGCACTGTGTAGAGCAGGAGGAGCAGCTTCACCCTGCACTGAGACTGGAAGGACACTGATGGCTTCACTGGGAGCTGAGGGCGATTAGCAGCTGCTGGTGGAGGAGTGGGAGCTGCTGGGGCGTTAAATTCTGAAAGAAAGAAAAATCCAACAGCAAAGAGAGTTAAATGTTTCAGTTTTCATCTGAAGCTGAATCTCTGCTGAACTTATCTTCTGCTTTTCATACCTTGGATCCATGTTTGGTTCTTCACGTTGCCGCCCTCATGCTTAACTTCACAGATGTATTTATAATTGGTGAGAGTCTCATCTGTAACTATACGGACCATGGCAGAACGTTGTGACCCGCTGACCTCCACCTGTCTCTCCTCAGCACGGGGCTGCTGCTCCTGTTGGCTGTTCTTCTCCTGTCTTTTCCAGGAGATCTGGACCTCAGGAGGAAACATGTCTGAGGCCAGACACATCAGAGCGGTCTTTCCCTCCTCACTGGGTTCTGTTTTCACCGGGCACACGGTCACCTCAGGCTTCTTCAGCTTGTTTATACCTGAAGACAGCAGCAACAAGCAGCACAGACACACAGTCAGCAGCAGCTTCCAGCTCTGCTCTGGATTCACTCTGATCCTTGAAGCTACAGAGCTGGGAAAAGTATATATATATAACCATATAAGTTATAAAAAAATATATTTCCTATCATGAAACTCATTTCAATAAACTGAGTACTAAAAGGCTGCTTTAAGGTTATGATTTATTTTTTCACTGAAAGATTTCAAACAACAATTCATCAGGTCCTTACTCATCCAGGAGGTCCAGAGGAACCCAGAACAACATCTGAAGCTCTGCAGGCCTCACTGCCTCAGCAGGGGTCAGAGGTCATGATTTAGGAGGAAGGAAAATTAAGACTGGGCAAAAAATGGCTCCAAGACTGTGAGCCTTATGTTCAAAAGACTTGTTTGGCTTTAATGCTGAAAGTTCGGGGGAGGGAGAGAATCAGAAATTTAGATGTAGGAACAGTGCATTCATCACATGCAGAGTAAGGGAATCTGTGTTATAATATATAGCTGGGAAAACTACGGGAGAGGTCGCCAGTTTTGTTTAGTGTTGCACCCGATACCGAAGTACCAGTACGACGGGCACGATACTGCCCTAAAATGGTGGTATCGGTATCGGCAAGTACCAACAAATGGGGACTGATACCATTTTTGAGAGACATAATTCAACTATTGTCACCACTTCCTGTAGGCAATAAAAAGTTCTACTGATTCACTTTGTATTAGATTTTTTTTCCTGCTTCACAAAGGGAGGCAGCAGCTTGACAAAAGCCATGATGGCAATTATTTTACATTATTATGGTATCGTTGGGTATCGGCCGTATACTGCACAGCCAGGTATCGGGCACGTAAAATGGCATCAGCGCAACACTAGTTTTGTTGCTTTGTAGTTTATCATTTGATTGACAAAATTGGGGTTGGTGGCATACATTTCCATGGCAGGTCAAAAGTCTGTGTGACTTACCACATAATTTAACAAAAACTTTCTATAAGTCAGAGCATGTGAGCTGTGCCTGGATCGAGCGGTGGAGCGGAGTTGGAAGAAATATGGTGGAGCACAGAGAACTTTTCAATTCAAAGGACGAAGCAAGGATTTTGCTTCGCTCCAGTTTGCTCCGACTTTATTTAAATTCATGTTTAACTTAAAACCTAGGCCAATGCCTATGCTGTAGTCTGTGCCTATAATCTGGTGTAAAATATCTTAAAATCGTACACGAACTATATGGAACAATACAGAGTGGGTTTACATAAAGTGGTTGTTGTGGTAAGAGCCTGATTTTGAAAATAAATTGCATACATGCATTATACGCTATTATCTAATTCTAAGTGGGATGCTAAGTGACCTTTTTTAATGTAGTCTAGTAAAATAAATTAATAATAGGAAACGTGGAACGACATGAATGGAGCGAGGTGTTCCCAGCTGGGAAACGGTGCGATAATTTAACAGCCAGTTAAATAAGACAATCCACATGTATTGGTTACATTATTAAATCAAATGCTGTGTGTCCCAGGGCCCTGGCATCATTACATGAAGGAAAAATATCAGAAAATGCCTTCTCCTGGAAATTTGAGCGAGTATGGAGCGATTTCACCACAGAGGCAGGAAAATTAAGGTGAGCGTGGAGCGGATTTTAAGCGAGTGAACAGGCGCAACTTTTAGCGGCGGAGCAAACATGCTCCTGTGCAGGGAGTGGGAATTGCGCAGCACTCCCCGCCATTCACATGCTCTGCCATAAGTATATTATAAGCAAAGCTTACACCAGCAGACTGATACGGTAATCAAAGCTCCTCCTGAGCTAATTACAAAAAGCTGTCCAGCTCTTTGCTCTGTTCCTTCAAGTCCTAATTCCAGCATTTCAAATCTTCGTTAATAAATTATTCTGATCTGATCTACAACTATGTTAAATCGTTGCTTCATTGCTGTTTCTTATTTAAGGAAGGAACATTTCTAAATTGCGATATCTGGTCTTCTCCATTGAACTGGAGACAATAATTAATAATTGATACTTTTTTTGTTGCAGATTATTGTAATGCCCTATTTACAATCACATGGCCTTTATTTTAGATTCTTTCCATGGGTTACCAATAGCAAAGCTATCTTGCCCGGCAAACTATTGAATTTGACCCTTCTTTTTCAACATCCTCTCGAATTAGTCTCCTGTAGTTTTTCTGGTTGATAAAATTATCATATTTATTTATTTATTTATTTTACATTTCTTGTTTACCAGTCATAAAATATAATTGTTCTTGATTGGGGTAGTTGGACGGCTCGCAGCGGATGTCATAAAATTTCCTGTATTTTCAAATCCAAAACTTGACATGTTTGACAAATAGATTTTAACATTTTATGCTCAGGCTACCATATAGAGAATAGAGAACACCCAGTCGGTAGATAATTTATCTCATCTTCTCACTGTACCGCTGCTGACTGTCCGGGTTCAGTGGCTAAGACCTTTCTACTGGTTTCATTCTGCAGAATAAAGACAGAGGAAAACAGAACCTTTTGGTCCGCGTCCACCTTAGGTTGGACATCCAGTTCATTGGCAGCTATATTTAATAGCCGGTTATCTGTGCAGAACGTAGTGATGGTTCTGCTGTGAAGGTCGCTCAAATAATTCACCATACTTCCTTAACAGAACCTCACATCTAAGAAAGAAAAATACTGTTATGATTCCCAAAATATTCTAGGACTTAATGAGCCAAAATTAATTAAAAACTAAGCCTCTTAGACCAGAACATCATACCTGCATCTAAACATGGTGGTATTGTAATAATATGGGTCTGCTTGATGCTGATTAAACTCTTCACTGTGTTTTAATTTAAATAAGTTCTTCAAAATTCAATTAAATCAATTTCCTTTACAGTAATTTTTAAATGTACTGAATGTACATTAAACGTCGGAGCATAGTATGTAATTACTTTTTCATATGAAACCAGCTATGTTTAGAAATATTTAGTCTCTTAATCATTCAAATAATTCATAAAATTTTTCAGTTTTTTTTTTTTTTAATTAGACTGTATTTGATGATCTAGAAATGAATTAAAAAAAATTGTGATTTCAGGAGATAACAGAGCTTTTCTGATTTTCCAACTCCACATCACTATATAACAATGTTTTCTACAGAACCTGGAATCACCTTTAAAGAACCTCTGAGTTTTATTGATTTTATTTCATTAATTATAACAGTTTATATGTGCAGTATGCCAGAAGGGCTGGAGCGCTTCACAGTCGATCAATGTTAGTTAGATATACATTATATACGGTATTAGACTGTTAGTTTATTTCCTTACCAAGCAACTTAATACTTTAAGTTCCACATTATAATTTCATTTTATAATTTTTTCATTTAAGTTATTTAATACTTTTAGAAATGTAATATATATTTAAATCCATTTAACTACTAAAATTTTGTCTCACTAGAGTTATAATCTGTATATTATTTTACAAACTAAGAGCTCTGATGATTTTCAAATAATTAAATATCAAAACTTTTTGAGAAAGTAAGTTTAAAACTGAGTCGCTTTATAGAGAGAAAAGTTCAAGCAACCCAAAATCAAAAAAGTAACTATGATCACATTTAACTTCTAAATTAAAAGAATAAATGTTGGTTCTTACCTGAAACATACAGCTTGGTTCCAGGACCAAAGAGGTATTCATTCACAGTGAGAAAGACTGCTACAAAAACCTGTCTGCTGTTTTCTGCTCTGATTATTTTCAGTTTTTCTCTCTCAGCTACATGTAACACTGAGGTTTAGCAGTTAGTGAATCTATAAAGAATATTTTACAGTAATTAGACTTTTATCAACAATATTAGCAGATATTACAGGGTTAGAGTTACTGAAAGGTTTCAGATATTATTCTCCAATATCTGTAAAAATATCAACATTTATTTTCTAAAGTTGTTCAGAGACTTTTTAACATGTTTTCCATCAATTATTGATATTTTCATGATGAATTCTCTCCTAATGATAAAAACTAACATGTAAATCCTGAAGCAGCAGAAAGTGACTTTAAACACATTTTAACTTCTACAATCAAACAATAAATGTTGGTTCTTACCTGTTCCATCCAGTTTGGTTCCAGAACCAAAGATGTGGTTCCAGTATCCTCCACACAGTGAGAAAGACTGCTAGAAAAGCTGTCTGCTGCTGAATGGGTCAGCTGAGGTGAAGCGGTCCAAATGATGAAGCAGGATCAGATTTCAGCTCCATGATGTGTTTCTCTAATGTTCACATCAACATGACTGTCTCTTCTTCTCTTTTCTTTTAGCCGCACTAGCAGCATGGTTCTGGTGTTGGTGTCAGTCAGTGGGTCGCTCCACTACTTTAGTCCACATGGACTGGATCTGGGAGTTAGTTCAGATCTTCATGTTGTCCTCAGGATTAATTGGAATCAAGTTTGCTGCTTCTTCATGATTGGATGCAGATTTCCAAAGTGTCTGAATGAGAACAGAACAGTCCTGTAATCTGAGCTGATGTTCAGCAGATCATAGCTGAACTGTCTTGGAGAAGCTGCTCTGAGCTCCTGTCTGGATCCTTGGCAGAACCATCAGAAATGTGAATCTCTGAAGATCCAAAGTAGGTCTGAAGGAAGCTCTGCAGACATCATGTATGAAAGCTCTCATCTATCCCAGTGTGTTTCCTTGTCTGTTGGGACGTCGTCTTGCTGAAAGTCTTCAGTGTGTTCAGTCTGAGCTGCAGCTGCTGAAATCTCCTGTGATCATGAACGCTGCATGGTGGTCTGTGGTTTCCTGGATGCTGATGGTGTCATGAAGCAGAGTGAGAGCTGAGTCTGAGCTGGGAATCAAGATGTTAGGATTATTCTTTTCAATTCATTTTCAATTTGGTTTATTTATATAGTGTGAATTCACAACACATCTTATCTCAAGGCACTTCACAGAGACATTTAAACGAGATCATACAGTCAGATTGGTTCAAAGTTTATTATCTAAGGCAATCCCTCAACCTGAGCGTGCTTGTAGTGACAGGGGAGCAGAAAACTCCCTTTTAACATGAAGAAACCTCCTATTCATTGTTGTATGCGCTTGTTGAACTCTGACATTACCTACCTGTTAGGAATAACAGAGGCATTACTAAGTTTACTTATCCATGGTTTAAGAATAGACGCTGATTCACAGACAGAGATGATTACTTTTAACAGGGAAAGCTCTGGTAGTGTGCATCACCTTGATCTTTTCTCTTCTTCCCTGACTTTTTTCCTACGATTTATAAAATGCACTACATCAGATTTATCCAACATTTTTAACTTCAATAAATGATCATACCGAGTGTGAAGCGGCCAGGATGAGGATCAGTGCCTCCAAATCTGAGACCATGGTCTTGAACCGGAAAAGGGAAGAGTGCCTTCTCCGAGTTGGGGAGGATGTACTGCCCCTAGTGGAGGAGTTTAAGTATCTTGGGGTCTTGTTCACGAATGAGGGGAAGATGGAGTGGGAGATCGATTGGTGCGGCGTCTGCTGTGAAGCGTGCGCTGTACCAGTTGTGGTGGAGAGAGCTGAGCCAAAAAGCCAAGCTCTCAATTTACCGGTCGATCTCCTACTGTGGAGTAAAAATGAGCACTGAGAGTTGATATGCAAAGAAGAAAAAGGTTTTGTTTTACTCTGCAGAGGCGAACTACACAAGACAGCTGCCTACAGCTCCCAGTTGTTGCTCTGACTAGGTCGCTGCCCACCCTTGCATTATATAGAGATTCCTTACACACGAACATTGAATCTTCCCAAGAGAAACACTTTAGTTCATCAAAGAACATAAATTTGTTCAGATAAACATTTCAGACAACCATTTCCCATTCACACCAAAGACAGAATATGAGAATCTTGAACACAATAAGGACATGTTTATCTATGTTTTCCCCCGTATCTAACCTAGAGAGGAAACTTTGTTTCAACCCTCATTCCTTTCCCTACATCTCAGCATTAAGAATGGAACAAAGCCTCTAAACAAACCCCCCTATTCAGGAGGAGAAAAGTGGCACTCTTTAATATTTAACCTTACTAACAACCAAGGAAAAAATATAGTTCAACACTATCCTCATCTTTGGTCATGAGCTTTGGGTCATGACTGAAAGAATGAGATCTCAGATACAAGTGTCTGAAATGAGTTTTCTCCGTAGTGTGTCTGGGCTCTCCCTTAGAGATGGGGTGAGGAGCTCAACCATCCAGAGAGGACTCAAAGTAAAGCTGCTGCTCCTCCACATCATGGTTTGGGTCACATGCCTAATTGAAGTGTGAGTCAGGTGGGCGCAGGTGAGAGGTGAATCTTCTAGGTATTGATCCTAAAAGTGCTTTGTAAGTAGGTGAAAGGAAATTTTTAAGACCATCCCCACTGTTAAGAGAAGGTTTTTCCAGTTTTGCAGTTTCCCCTACACAGATCCCCACAGTGGATTTAATCACTGCCATGGAGACAGCCATCAGAAACAACAAACTTACTTCCACAGGGCTGAACAACTTAGGCTGAATGCAGCACTCTTCAGTGCAAAGGCTCACCCTACAAACCAGACCGTTCTGGAAAGGAACGGTCTGACAGCCCTCCAAAGCGACAAGGACATCACCATACTACCAGCAGATAGTAAATATATGGAGTAAAGAAAAATCTGATTCATTTTTATCTTCTTTTTGAAAAATCTATTTCAGAACAAGATGACACATTACTACAGATTTTATTCTATTGGATTATATTATATTATGCTGGTTGAAGGTTCTCGGTCATCCAGGTCATAGTAATTCAAAAAGAATTAAAAACAATCCACTGGACCTTTTTTCCAAGTTTGAAGACATTTTGGCTTCCCATCCAGGAAGCTTTTTCAATTCAAAATGTCAGGAATAGCGTTGAGTTTGAGGTTTTATACAGTAGCCCAACAAAGCCTTTTTATTGTTTTGAAAACATGCAAATTGGAAAAGATGAAGGGGTATGCCCACTTGTAATGGGGGATGTTTGGCTTATTTTGTTAGACTGCAATACCCCACAGACACTCAAATGGGTATGGGGGTACGGGGTATCCTGAAGTCTGACCCTAAAACAATCATCTTTTAGTGAAAGCCTACCAGGCCATACCTTATCCCCCTCTTTAGATATTTTCCCATGGATTAAATGTCATGTAAAAGAGTCAGTTTGTCAGGGAGCATTTTCTTCTTTGCAAAATGCAAAAATTACTCTAAATGAGAGAGTTGTTAAGCTTTTCTCTGCATCGTTGAAGGTCTATATTGTCCATCACTTTACCATTATTGAGTGCTCTCTCCAGGCAGTTTCAGTCTTGACGCCTTCAGATGGTTCAAATGAATATTAAAACAGAAAAGTTGTTCATCCTTAAGATATAATGCTCAGCTAATTTTAACCAATTTCTAACTGGGGCCGAGGTGATTTCTGATCTATTTTGTTATTGTTTTCCCATTTATCCACTAGTAATTTCCTGAAAATCAACCTGGATTAATGGGGGCGATCAATCACTAGATTACTGACATCTTAGCAAATCAAACATCTTCCCTGTAATATTTACGGCCTTCCCCCTGGAACTTTTAAGGGGAGCCCTTGGAGTATTCCTCCTGCCCAATGTTAATTTTGTTCTCAAGTTGAAAAACCCACATTTACCTTTGTCCCCAGTAGAAATATTAACTTGTATATTGACTTTAAATCCAAATAAATTTGAGCCATGCCAAAAAAAAATGTCCCACCAACTCAAAAACATTAGTTGGTAATCTTTTGCTGACCTCTGGAAACATTCAGTCTGAAGTCCTCCATCCTCCATCTTTTTGGGTTGAGGCCAGGAATAAATTCCATGTTGATCAGAAACTTCTGTCATAACTGCTCCCAGAAAAATGAGTTAAGAAGATTCTGCCAACAAATGCCAAATAGTAGTAGGGAAAAGGTATTCAAACATACAGTCCAGTTATAAAAGCAGAGATGAATGGTTTTCACGCATTCTGCATTTTATTTTATTCTTTAAAAAAAAGAGAACAAGATGGCATAATGTCCTACTCTGCTCCGAAGGTCTCCAAATACCGTTACCCAAAACAGTCTAGTTTTTTATGAGCACAATTATTTTTATTCCAAACACTGCCTAAAATGACCTCTCTAATACAACCCCTCTCCTTTAGACCCCTTATAGCCTCGCAGCTCTGAGGCCGAATTAATGAAACTCATCACTCTTTAATCATTATATGTAAAAGAGTATTAATAGATTTATGTCCCACCACAGGAGGCCCTATAAGAGGAAGAAGGCAACACTGTGATCTCGATGAACCCATAGTGAAGCATGACTGGGATGATAGTGTTGAAGACTGAGCTGAATACCCCACATGGCAGCCAAGTGTGGTTCTAGATCGTGCAGGATTGAGTGTAGCTTCAGGCTGATTGCCTCATCTGTTGACCTGTTTGCCCGGTAAACAATCTGCAGGGGCTCCAGCATAGGGACTGCTCTTCTTTATATACTTAACACTAGGGTGTTAAGACAACAGACATCAGAGCAACAGACGTGTAGTCATTTAATCATTTAGTCCTGTGATGAATGATTTATTTGGGACCAAGATGATGGCGATTCACTTCATTAAATGGGAAAATCAGGTAACATTTTATACTGTATGCCTTGTAGCATGCTCACACTGCCTTAAACTGTGTATAAGAACTACAATTGAACAGTGATGAAGCCTTCACAGTAAATTGATAAAAATCTTTATTCAGTCCTGAGAATTTCCAAAACTAAGGGCTCAAAGCAGTGAAAGCATTCAACCAAAAAATAGATGTCAGATATTAGCCTGGGTCACGTAAGTGACACAAATGCACAGACTGACTATGGCAACAATACATTCTTTAACAAAATAATTCACAAAGAAAAATTCCAAGGGTAAAAAATGAAGATCATGGTGTAAGAAACACACAGAATGACAATGAATGCAGAGGAGATAAGAAACTACCATGGAAGATAGACGAACTAAGACACAAATATATCTGCAAACCAGGGAGGAAATATTAATTAACCAAAGGGAATAAACTAAAATTCACAAAGAGTAGGATAAAATAAAACAAGATGGCGGCACGAGTACATCGCAAGGCTCACAGTCTCTCCAGATTCTGCAATGTTGCGGTGTTTTTCTTGCTCATTTCGGATCTGTTCGTGCAGAACAGTTGTGCGCTTACATTATACACCCGTTGTGAGCTTTTGGATATTGGTTTACGAATTTCTGACAGTTTTGTGGACAACCTTCGACTCCTTTCTGAGATAGCCAGAACACCTGAGGCTTCACACTCTGCTCGGCCGGGCAGAAGTACTCCCAGGTGGGCCGAGATCGGAAACAAAGGTGGGGGAAGCGGGGAGGAATAATACCTAAGCCAAAGCTAACACCACACCGGCTCTCTTTACCCAGCATTTTCCTTGCCAATGTACGATCACTGCTGAACAAAATGGAGGAGATCCGACTCAAAATTACATACAGAAAGAGACTTTTGAACTGTAATGTCCTAATCTTCACGGAAACGTGGTTAAACAGCGCAATACCAGACAATGCTATTGAGCTAGCGGGACGCCATATATTCCGGGCGGATAGAACATCAGATGGCTCCAGTAAGACCAGAGGTGGGGGACTGTGCATTTAAATTAACAAAGCTTTTTGCTCTGCTATTGTTGGGAGACACTGTTCAGCTAACCTGGAGTTTCTCATAGTTAAATGTAGTTCTATCTGCCACGGGAGTTCACTTCCACTATTATCACTGCAGCCTATATTCCCCCAGATGCTGATGCTAAGTCTGCTATGAAAGAACTTTACACAGCAATCAGTAAACAACAGACCATTCACCCTGAAGCTGCGTTTATTGTCGCAGGTGATTTTAATCAATTTAATTTCAGTGCTACCAAAATTTCACCAGCATGTTTCCTGCCACACCAGAGGAAACAAAACTTTAGATCACGTTTACACAAACATGCCTGGAGCCTGCGTTGCAACACCCTTCCCCCACCTGGGACTGTCAGATCATCTTTCCTTGTTCCTCACCCCCAAATATGCACCTCTCATCAATCGTGTGAAGCCATCAATGAAGACCATCAAGGTACACACAGACTGGAGTATGTTTGCATCTCAAGCCACCAGTGGCTCTCACACGGACATTGACTGTTACGCCTCCTCTGTACTGGATTATATTAATACCACTATTGACAATGTTACAACCCAGAAGCAGATCACCACTTACCCAAATCAGAAGCCATGGATGAACAGGAAGATGCGACTCTTATTGAAGACACGCAACACTGCCTTCAGATCAGGAGATGCACAAGCCTATAGCACAGCCAGAGCAAATCTGAAAAGGGGCATCAAAGAGGCCAAGTACTGCTACAAGCTTAAGATAGTTAACAAGGTAGAGAGAACACACAAACTTGAAGAGGGGAGGGGGGCTTGCAGGAAAACTGGAATTCTCCAGGACATCTAGTTTTTACGACTACCGCCCTGTAGCACTCACGCCAATCGTAATGAAGTGCTTTGAGTGGCTGGTCCTGGCACACCTAAGAGACTTATTACCATCCACATTAGACTCACACCAGTTTGCATACCGCAGCAATAGGAGCACAGAGGATGCAGTTTCCATGGCACTGTGCTCACACATCTGGACAGTAAGAACACTTATGCACGCGTTCTGTTTGTTGACTTTAGCTAAGCATACCACACTATTATTCCTGTGAAGTTATGAACCAAACTTCGAGACCTGGGCATCAACACCTCCATGTGCAACTGGATTTTGGAATTACTGTCCAACAGACCCTAGAATGTCCGATCAGGCTCCAACTGGTCCTCTACTCCCACTTCACCCATGACTGCAAGCTTGTGTACGCGTCTAACTCCATCATCAAGTTTGCAGACGACACTACGGTGATTGGTCTCATCAGCAACAATGATGAGACTGCCTATAGGGAGGATATCAAGCACTTGGCCACATGGTGCACTGAAAATAACCAGGTCCTCAATACCACCAAAATGAAGGAGCTCATCATAGACTTCAGAAAAGATTCAACAGGCACCCACAATACCATCCACATCAATGGAACGGCTGTTGAACGTGTCTCCAGTTTCAAGTTTCTGGGGATCCACATCTCAGCGGACATGTCCAGGTCAACCAACACCTCCGGCCTGGTCAAGAAGGTTCACCAGCGCCTCTTCTTCCTGAGGACACTGAGGAAGAATCAGCTTCCCTCAACTATGCTGGTGAACTTCTATCGCTGTGCAATAGAAAGCATCTTGACCAGAACCTGCTACAGAAGCTGTTCTGTTGCAGAGTGCAAGACACTGCAGCGGGTGGTGAAAGCCGCCAATCATCTGTGTTAGGATTCCAGACTGTGTGGTTTGTGTTTGTCTTTCTTTCTCCACCAGGAGGCGCCTGGTTCTGGTTGGTCTCCTCACATACCTGCAGAGGGTTACCTCATTAATGGAGTGCTCTTAACACTGCATGAAAGTGGTTCATCCCGTAGAGATTTTCATGAAACTCCCGCGAGATCTTCCTTGATGGGCCGCTTCCTACACTGCAGCTTGTCCGCGTTTTCGTGCTACAAATTGCTCCCGGACTCTGAACGTATGTGGAAGCAATCAGCTGTACTAATGGCCCTAATAATTAGCATATGAATGCAGCAAAACCGCGCTGCTGGCCAGGTCTCTGGCTTGAATAACCTTCTGAGTTATGGAAACCACTATTCTCAAACAAGTGAAATTGCTCGCCGTGATTGGCAGCCAAAACCACACGCATTAGCCACGCGCAGAGCACCCACTTTTCTTACGGAGTATTGGACCGGAACCACTTCTTTTTAAACAAAAAAGTCGCGCGTGATTGCTTGGTATATATATATATATATATATATAGTTGTGCGGACTTATTATGACGCCGAGACCATTTTAACGGCGATAATTTTTTTACGGAGTGGTTTTATGGTACAATCCAAGTACATCCCGCTGCAGCCTAATTTTCCCGTCTTTCCCTCATAGGCTTCAAGAGCGGAGCTCCTCATAAAAAGAATACACTGGGTGACGCTAGTGCCTTTTCTTCAAGCCCCACCACCAACAAACAAGCTAGTAACTAGAAGCAACCTTGACATACGCTGAGAAAACAGGATACTGAGGTGAGAAATGGAATCACCATTACGGCAGCACCTCTTGAATAACCTAACAGGTCGGTATCTCAGTAGTGGGTGGCTCATTTTTGTTAAGAGGCTGAAAAGTAACTTTCTAGAGAGCATAGACTACCTTCATCTAGTGATGAGTGGGTCTATTGATTTTGATGTATTATTGATTGAAAATTGTTCATTATTACCTTGGTTAATGTAACATCTAATGTTAACTTCTACTAAGAGATTTTATAGCAGTAGGATAAAATGCTTGTCTTTGTTCAAAAAGACTGTGTTAACTGTAAAGACTGTCTTTTGCATCAGCCTGTTTTTCATGGCCTTTTTTTTTTGCCTACATATTTGTTATTTATTTTTGCTACATGCACCTCCCTCATCTTCTTGCTATATGTTTCTATGGCATACTGAGTGTTCGTGACCTGTTTTCATTTTAAAAAGAACATTGGTACAAACCTAGCCTGTATGTATTTTTTGTATGTCATCGAGAGTATTTAAAATGATTTTCAATCAGAAAAAAGTGATTAAAATGCGCCGAAGTTAACTCTCAGGCATTGATGCTTATTAATCGTATATAAAATTTAATATTGACAGCACTAATATATATATATTTACATATAAATTTACATATATATATTTTTATGAATATATATTTATTCATTCATATATTTTATTTATTCATATATATTATTCATTCATATGCTGTGTATTTATGTTATCCTACACTACTACACAATTATTAGGCTACCATCAAGGACATGAATGAATTTATACAGGAAATGAACATTTGCCAGGAAGCTGTTTATGCAAAGAAAGAGCTTTATTAAAACACAAGCAACTATATACAACGCTGTATCCAAACACATGCGTATCTAAAAATTACAAGTCCGTGAACGGTCCGCTTTGCTTCCTCGGGTTGGAGGTAACTGGCAGCATTCCTCCGAGGCAGGTCCGATGTGCAGACGCTACTGTGCGTGGCCCCTGTACTTCGGCATCGCTTCTAACCGGGACTGCAGCTTAACACAGAGTTCAGTGAGATCCGCCTTCCTCGGCGGCGACCGTATAATCCATCCAGAGACACCGCCGACGACGCCATCTTCTTCTCGCCGGACATGAGGCCTCCAGCGGTGGCCGAACTTCCAGAGTTCCACTTCCTCATCTGCTAGCACACTATGCCTCGCTTTCAGCAGCTGAAAAACAATGAATCAGCCCACTGCGTATGGACACAACACATCTATCAATGCACCTGAAAAATAGTCACCAAATAAAGTCTTACCCTCTTTCTTCTAGCTCGACTCCGAGCGGATTGCTTGGCAGCCTTGGCAGCAACGTGTTGGCTGGCTGCGTATATCTGAAGCTCCTGTGTACCGTCTCAAAATACGCCTTACAGGCAGCTGGAAAACAATTAAATGAGAGTGGTATGAATAAAAAATCGAACGCAAGTCACAGTAACAAGGAAGGAGAAAAACATTAAAACAAGTCACTTACACACACTGGACACCGTTCATTTACCAACATGTGCAAATAATGGACTTCTGATATGGCTCCGAGCAAATAGGAGGTCACCGCCTCATTGTGAGGCGACTGTAGTCTGTGAAAACAAAATGTACAGCTATGATCGGGGTATCTATCCGTATCCGCTTTCCTTTACCGCAGAATGAAAAAGCATATTCTTTTAAATCTTACCCTTGCTCCGGTTCATAGTGCCTGCAATTAGTCTCCGAGTTGTGAAGACGGCGTACTGCTTCCTGTGAATCACAAAAATATACACTTTAATAAAGCTTGTTCTGGGTAGGCTACTATACGTGAGCTTTGTAGGGGCTAGGCTGTATGTTATTAGTCGAAGCTTTAGGCTAGGCTGCTATTAGCTAGGGGTCGCTAGTAGCTTAGGCTAGGCTGCTATTAGTCGTAGCGCTTAGGCTAGGCTGCTTTTTAGCTTAGCAGGCAGTAATCGAACATATATTTACCGCTAGCATCTCTTCTTTGAGTTCGCCTTGTTCGACTGCAGAGTCTCATCGGCCCAAGAGGAGTTTTACTACCCCAAATCTCACATACCCTCTTCCAGACCGCTTCTGCACAAAAGCAAAGCATACATCCTCCGCTAGGCTCCAGAGCTCCGCTTCTGAGTTTTCTGAACATCGAGAGCATGCACAGCGAGATGAACAAGGGGGTTTCCATGATCATTAAAAAATAATTACAATTATATTCATTTTTCATTTTTTTTTTAATCAAGGCCTTAATACACTAAAATTATTTAAATATGTTTATCGTCGAAGTATTTATAATACTTAATAAAAAATGCTTATAAAAACAATTTCGATGAGATATATTATATCGCTATTAATTTGCGTGGAACTGATCATGTTCGTATGTTCGAAAGGAAGCTCCAGGCGGAGAGAAAGCTAGAGGATATATATATATATATATATACGTATATATGTGTGTGTGTGTGTGTGTGTGTTTGCTATACATACAGGAGTCATGGAACTGTGCATACAGGAGTCATGGAACTTTCATATTTCATGTGTACACTAATAACTTGTGTACATGGTTCTGTTGATGGCATTAAAATAATTTCTAATAGCATTAAAATAGCCTTTAAATTAGAGTCACTCATTCCTGTATGAACCCTGTGAGCGCTAATTTAATATGACATATTAAAAAAATCCCACCATCATCCAGCATATGTTCAGTTTCTGCCCAAATATATATATATATTTTTTTGTAGATTTTTTGTAACGGGGATAAGGATAATTCAAAACTGCTTTTTTGAATGAACTTGTTCTCTACTCCCAAACTCAGCATCTCTTTTCATTCCTGTAATAAGAAGTTTCTTTTGAATGGATTTGATTAAAGGATTTAAGTCCCTCGGTATAAAATAAATATTTTGATGGAGATGAGAAATCTGCTTCCTCATTGTGGTGAATAACCAATAGTTTGGATCCAATCATTTAAATAAAAACTGTGTTTTTTTTATATATATATATATATATATATAAGAATTGTGTTATAATTTCTAGTCACCGATCTGTTGCTGCTATATTTTAATTTGACGAACCTGTTTGGTGCGATTGCAATTGCGGATCTTGACCTGGCCGGACCTTATGACTAGGGCTGGGTATTGTTCTAAAATTCCCCGTTCCGGTACCAATACCGATACCTTGACTTCGAGATACGGGTTGCTGAGGAGGAGGATGGTCAAAGGCTGGCTGCTGACCCGCCTTTCTTGCAGTCAAACACCGAGCACCTTTCTGCTCTTAAATTGTTTCTGTTCACGATGTATTGCATTGCGCACTATTGGCATCAGTCTTAATAAAGTGAAGCCGCACTTTTGACCTGGGGGAGCATTTTAAAGGGGTTCCACGACGCTCGCAACCAGTTCACAACAGATACACATGAACCCTGGCTGTAGGCGTGACCACCTGTGTATTTTTCCTGGATGACGCAATCAATCAAGTGTTACAGCCAATCACGCGAAACTTGGTACCCGAAGCGAGGCATGTTTCGATACAGTGTAGAACGAAGCATTTGCGGTCGGTACCATAAAAGAACCGGAAGTTCGCTGCCCAGCCCTACTTATGACCACAGTGTACCAATCTTCTGATGGCTACTTCCAGCAGGATAATGCGCCATGTTATAAAGTGAATCATCTCAGACTCATTTCTTGAAACTTTTCCACTTAAGTAATTGTGAATTGAGCATATTGACAGACAACATTTTATTTTTTCTCTTAAATGCAAATTTTTTTTTTTATAATTACTGCTCTAAATGTATTGCTCTGTCAGCTAAAGATCTGTTTTGGTCTCTATACTTTAATTAAATAAATCAATTCAAGCTAAAATGTAAGAGTCTATACTGAGCTCTGATCTCTTTGTATCAGAGATTTTCTTACCTTTTAGAAAAATGTCAAGTAAACTGCCGCACCCCTAACCTTTGTAAGTTCACACGGCAATGTTAAAGCCTCCCACAGTGCCGTGTATTGGGAACACTGCCTAAAATCCCACCACTTTTCCTGACATGCAGTGTAAGCTGCTGATTGCCACTACCCGAAAGTTCAACGCCAAGACATGTTTGCCAATTTTGGGTACTGCTGATTGCCACTACCACGCTGAGTTTCCAGTTTTGAGTCAAACTGAGTTTTTTGTCTGAGTTTTGTCTACTGAATTTTAACCTCGCTGTTTTTGTCTTTTGCCTCATCGCAGGAAGTCATCCTGCAAACTGCGGATGTTTCGGACCTCTCTCCCCTGGAGGATCTTCTGAGAATCAAGCTGAGCTGAGGATTCAAGTTTGTGGTTCTGATCAACCCTTTTCCCCAAGGATCGTTTGGGGCTTCTCTCTTGAGCAGGGGATTCATCTCCACAACAACCCGTTCAAGTGCCACAGGAAATCTAAGTGGCAGTCAGCTATCCATTTACCAACATGTCCCCGCAGATTCTGGGTAAACCCTGTCGGCCCCCTCCATCGAACAAGACAAACACTGGAACACCTCCACACCGCCTGGAGTCAATAAGAGACACCATTATCTGGAAACGTGGAGTCAGCTACCTATTTCTCCTCTTTAAGTTCAAGAATCACCTTTCCCACTGAGCCTCGAACTAACCTCCCCGCAGTGTCTTCCCTTCAACATTCCAGTTCCGCTGAACAGTGTTCAGAGCTATCCTGACCTCATCACATCATTCTCAATAAACCTGTTTAACTTTTCCCTTCTCTCTGTTTGGTCATCTGCATTTGGGTCTCAGATCTTAGTTAAATAATGACAATCTGTATATTTTGCCATTGTACATATCTCTGTAAAAACCCTATTTATAGTAATATCCCTCTGTATATTATATTCGGTATAAAAAACCCTATTTATGGTACTTTCCACCTGTATATTATATTCGGTACATATCCAGCTGTAAATTTAGTTCACAACACTAGTTATCTATAAATCATATTCATAGGACAAATCTATTAGTAAAATGTTGTTTATAATGGTATTCATCTCTATGTTCATTCAGGTAGAAACCCATTTCCTGTATTTATGGAACCATTATTTATCCTGCAATTGCTGCTATTGCACTTCTGGTTAGACCTAAACTGCATTTTTTGTTGCCTTGTACCTGTATCTGTCAGTATAATGACAATAAAGTTGAATCTAATCTAATCCAAAAGACGAAGGAAAATAAACCCCAAGTGTCTTGATCTTAGCACTGATGACTTTAATGGTTTATTCTATTTAAGCTGCCTGGCCCCAGTCATCAGTGCTGAATTATTCAAGCCTTTGGGGAGAGTTCTCTAGCGTACCCAGTGTTTTGTTCTGATTGTCTGATCCTGACTAGTTCTGCCTTTGGACTTCTGAGTCTGCCTGCCCCTATTCTGGTCTTTTCGCCTAACCTCTCTTCAGACTCCTGCTGGATTCGGCCTGCTTTCGACCCTTGATCTGTTTCCTTAGATTTACTTAGATTTCCCTTTGGTACTTCTCCGCATCTCTGATCTTCTGGCCTGGACTCCTGTTTACCTTATCGACACTCACTTTGGCTTTGACTTTGGGAAACTCCTGCTTTCCCTCATCTGCTTGCTTTTGCTCATCAGACAGATCAGCAGCCTTCTGGGCTTCAGAACCTGGAACTCTCTGGGCGGCGTCTTCCACGTACTGTGAAAAGTCAACTTTAAAAATAGGGTAGTGACTCACGCCTGTAATCGTTCTGTCAGATTTACATGGTCACTAACCTTAGTTTTCCTGTCTACAGACATTCCGGTCTTCTTAGGTTTGACGTGTTGTCACTAAATGCTTTTATAAATAACATCATTCTGTCTGCCTGAAATTCTGTTTTCACAGTTCTGAGTTCTGACACAAAGAAGTAAGTGCAGTTAGACCATACTAAAGATGTTGCTAGGTACTTTAGGCGGCTGATAATCAGTACATCTAGATAAATAAGGAAATAAGCTAAGATGTGTGTTCAACAAATTAAAATGTCCTACTTTGAAGCTTATAAGGCTCCTGTAGCAGTTAGTATTACTGCTGCATTGCAGACAACTGATTATATACACTATTATTGGAAAATGCTCTACTAGCATTTGCAAAATGTCAGCAGGGGAAATTGTCATCTTTGTTTATAAGTTATTATACCAGCCATTTCTAATTATCTAAAATATGCTTTTCATTGTTTATGAGAATGTTTCTAGCAACCAAAACCACACATCTTTAAATTGTTTAACTATTAATGTAATGAACCTTCCTGGTCTTACTGTGTCTCTGAGATGGAGGTGAAACCAGTGAACCTGGGCTGTGGTTTACTGCTCTGTTCTTGTCACAAACACTGTTTGACATCTGTTCATCTGGAGGTTTTTGTTCAGGCTCCAGGGTTCATTTGTCACTGTGGGAACTAGACTTCCTACAGCCGCAGTAGTAGGAGGCAATATGGTCAAATATAGCTTCATTTATCTTTAGCACACAGACACTCTTATTTCTCTCAGCTGAAAAATAATTTTGCTGAGGATGATCAAATGTATTAGATGTGCCACCATCACTGAGAACAGAAAGAATTGGCTTAAATGTTCCCTTTTCAGTTTTCTGGTACCAGTATACAGAATTACCACCACACTGATCAGTTCCTCCACAACTGAAGGAGACATCATCAAGTGGTCTCTTGGTCAGAGTTAAATCCTCCTGATTCAGCTGTGCTGCCATGGCAGCCAGCGCTGTAGAGACACAGACAGACAGATGAAGGTTAGTGGGACAGTGTTTGTTCCAGGTGGACTTTGTTGGCTCCTGATTGGCTGGAAACACTCACCTGAACACAGACAGCACAGAGCAGCAGCTGGGAGGAAAAGCATTTTGTGCAGTGGTGTTTCCTCTGGTGAACCTGGGGAGAAGTGGCGCTCTGATGCAGCTGAGGCCAAACAAGGAGGAGCTGCTAGATCAGACGAGGGCCACGTGGTTTCTAACAGCTCCTCAAAGCTCCCATCAGCCCCTGCAGCCCACAGAGAAGACTGGATGGTTCCAATTTCTGGACTTTAGTGAAATAAGTCAAGAAAAAGTTTATTCATAAAATGAATTCCTGCACTAGAAGGATGAGCCTGAATAAACAAAGCAATGTATAATGCAGAAAACAAAGATCATACATTTATGTCATAAATGCTCAAGTTTTACTAAAGCCTTTTTAGTATAAAACTGCATTTTGCATCTTTTTAGAACTAATCACAGACTCCAAGCTCAGGAATTTAGGAAGTTCTTCCCAGTTTTCATTTAACGACCGAAAGATTGGTCTCTTCAAGTTCTGTAGTAGGTGAGGAAGATGACTGTTTGGATTTAGGGACCTCAGATTACAAGAAACGGTGTATGTTTCAATCAAATCAGAAATGTAGCTAGCAGCCTGTCCATGTAAGACTCTGACAGTTGGGACTCATTTTTTAAAACCTAAATCTAACTGTCAGATTCAAATAAGTTTACACTTGCAACCACTTCAGAATAAATAAATCCAAATTGAACAGATCCATAGTTTGTGGTTTTAGAATGTGTGACAGTCTGATGTCCTAATTTTAACAGAAGGAAAAATGACCACCTCTGTCCTTTGCCTTAAAAGTTAGAGCAGACCTGATAAAGGGCCTGTCAGAATAACAGTGATGAAACAGAGAAGATACATGGTGAAACATTTACAGAGAAAATGTCAAGTAGGAATGAAAAATGTGTGACCTGATCTGCCACTCGGAAGTGGCCCATAATTTTGCTGCAAGTAAAGAGATACCATAAGACAGTGGGGTAAGCTGAGGGTTGCAGTTTAAAATGGATCTAATTCTGCGTCAGAAAAGTTTGCACTGATTAGGATCACCTTGAAAAATTCTGGTGGAGGCAACTGAGGCTTTCTGGTGGCAGTGACATGAGTCAGACTGGGCTTGTTTACATAAGTGACCTAGAATCTCTGTAACGTCAGATTCTAGATGACAGAATTCTCCACACCACTGTTGATCTGGTGGTGGGTCCATTTTTTCCCAGATTATACTGTAATGACCAGAAAACTGGAGAGTCAGAATTCAACCAGATCGACACGCCACATTTTAGCAATTTCCAGGGTGAAAGCCAAGTGTTCCAAGCTCCAGAGAAAATCCAAGGTAGAATACAAAAGTGAGATCAGGGTACAAAGAACAGGTCAGAGATCAAAAATGATTTCAGAGGCTGCTCCTCCAAGGACCCGGTCTACCTGCACTGGGTCCTTTGAGGTCCTTGAATATAATGATGACAGAAGAGTTTTGGATATGGTTTTTAACTGGTCCATCCTTCTCCAGCATTAACCGCCCATACTCTCTGTCGCCTAGCAACTATAAAAGTTGACACACAGAAAAAAATGGATGCATAACTCCTATCTACTGTTCTTAGTGCTAATAACATTTTCGAGTTTAGGCAGCAGTACCATCGTCAGACATCAGATTAATTGTCCCCACACTGCAGAGATATTGGAATCTGTGCTTAAATGTCATCCAAACCCATTTGCAAAGGGATAGATAAAATGTTTCAATAAACCACACTTTATCCGCTATACATTGAACTAAATAACCATTTTTAAAACAAGTTTCATTAATTTCAGACGGTACTATTTACATATTTGTATTATATTAAACTGCACTTACAATATTCACCACTGTTCAGTGCCATTTACCTTTTTCCTCTGAGCACAGAACATCTATGGTTGACCAACTCTGCCATATTTAAAAATAGATACAGAAATAAATACAGTAAATGCTCAATACATAAATAAGCATAATATTAATTGCCACCAAAAATAAAATCAACAAATAAATGTAAGTAGAAATCTTATAAGTGAGACATAATTGCCTATATAACTCTAACATAATAAAACCTCTGATATTTGCCTTATTTATTTTTTTGTCCTTTATAATCTTCAACTTTATTTTTTAATAACTTATAGTTTTAAGTATTTATTATTGTGCATGTTATAGTTTTTTTGTATAATTCTGCGTTTGTATTTTTTTACCCCCTTTATTTCTTCACCACTATTTATTTCTGCCTGCCCTTTTTACATTTCTTTATGCATTTCTGCCCTCATTATAACTGAGGAACGGTGTGTCTTAGAAAGTCAACTTCTATACTTGGCGATGACATGCAGTCGGTACTTGTGTAATTGACTTCACAGACTACCTACTCTCCCTCCTGTAGATTCGACTGATGTAAAAATGCTAACCAAAATGAGCAGAAGTTGACTCTTTTAGGGACACACCCCCTCCTGATTTGGTGTATAATGAGGCAGAAATGCATACAGAGATGTAAAGAGGGCAGGCAGAAATAAATAGCGACTAAGAAATAACTAGGGTAAAAAAATACAAAGGAAGAATAAAACAGACAAAAATATTATAACATGCACATAAATAAATACTTAAAATGTAAGTAATTAAAAAATAAAAGTTGAACATTATAAAGGACAAAAAATAAATAAGGTAATATAACAAAGGCAAATAAATAAAGAAGCTAATTAAAAGAGTTATATACATTTATGTCTCACTGTATAATTTAATTTCTATTTACATTTATTTGTTTATCGTATGTTTTGTGACAATTAATTGAATGCTTATTTATTTATTGAGCATTTATTTATTTCTGTATTTATTTTTAAATATGGCAGAGTTGGTCCTCCATAACAACCGGCTTGCTTGGACTCGCAATGAACCACGGGATACCCAAGGCTAAGTAGAATACACCGCACCTTCAAAGCGGGGAAAAGAAGGATGCATTAATGAGCTGCATAACAAGGAGTCTTCCAATTGGAAAAAGCCTCAGTGTCACACTGTTACTAATCGTCCGAAAAATCACGCCTTTGGAGGACGCTGCCCCTGAATTCAAACTCGCCAGGCCCAAAGAACCAGTAGACAGAATCAGGTCAAAGACAGTTTTTTTTATATCTGATTCAGACCAGAAGTAGTGCCAGAAATCAGGACAGATTTGGGTCTATGTCAAAGTTTCATTTGTTGTCCCAACACATGGTTCGCTGGGTGTGTGTTTACACAACATGACAGTCTGAGAGTTATTTGATCAAATAAACATAAAGTTACTGCTGCATTTAATGCACAATATTGATTTCCAGTGTCCTGGGTGGGTAAATTAATGCAAACATAATGCATAACAGCCTCTAAAAAACAAAAAGCTGTCTTGAGATCAGTTTGAGGTTTTTATATTTGGAATAAATTAGAATTAACAGCTTAAATCTTCTGAAAGTTAGATAAAAAGATCTAGTGGAAGCCTTTTCACTAATAGAATTATGATTCTGGCCTGTTTACTAGCCTGTTTACATTTATTTCCCCTCTGCCTGATTACTCATTAAGTCCACCTGGTGCAGCTCCTGCTCTGCCTAATCACTATTAATTTCCCCCATCTGTTCCCAGCCCATATAAGCTACTTGCTGACTAGATGACTGTGCTAGATTATTGAAAGATTTTGACCAGTAAATATCCAGAATTACTCCTATCTGCCCGCCTGATTCTGCCTTCTGATTCTCTGAGTCTGCTTGAACCCTATCAGACCTGTCAGAGTTAATGTTTGGATTGCTGATCTATTTTTGGTGCCTCAGCTTCACTCTCCAGTTCTCCTCTGGATTATCTCTGGATCTCTGATCGATAGTGATGGTGAGATGAAGCCTCATGAGCCATTGAACCGTTTGGGCAAATTGCTTCAACGATCCCAAAAGCTCATGAAGCTTCATATGAACATGTCACCACCTACTGGTGGAATGCAGAACTACAGTTAACAATATAATCTATGATCTTTGTAACTGTTTTCCTTGATTCTTCCAATTTAAGTTAATTTGATATTGTTCATAAATGCTGTGTAAAATAAAACCTTTTTAAAGTGTTTTTTGTACATAAAATGTTTTAGAAGAGAACTCTCTTTTAAAGTGCACTGTACTGTTTTTTTTTGTCATTTTAGTGGCATAAACTCAAGCAGACAGTGAAAGTAATTGTCAATGAGAACATTGAAAGTTGTAAGTCAGGGGAGTCACGTGGGATCGCCGAGCAAGATGGCTGCTCACTAAACTTGTCCATAAGCCACACCGGAAAAATGTAACTTATCCGTCTATATCTCTCTTATAATTTTGCTTTTTGGAAATCGTCAACAACCAGCCATCATTTTTATTTAATTTTCACCGGGAAATATAGCCTAGCACAATGTCATCCTCGAAATGTTCCAAGGGAACAGGCACGCGTGGGAAGCCTGCCGTGGACAGTGACGTTAGCACTCCACAGAATACGAGCATGGATAAGCTTCTGGCTGAAGTGACTAAAATGGGTACCACGCTCAAAACAGTGGCTACTGATGTGTCAACTATCAAAGAAACGACAACGGAATTGAAAAACGCTGTTAGCGCCATGCAAGTAAGACTGACTGAGGCAGAAACCAGAATATCCGACGCCGAGGACACCGTACAGCAATTGGCCCGCGACCGCGAACTACACAGTCAGCGAATTGATGCGTTGTGGAGCCACATAGAAGATTTAGAGAACAGAAGCCGCCGTAATAATATTAGGATGTTGGGCTTGAGAGAGGGCAGCGAAGGGGGCGACATAAAGACATGCATTGAAAAGATCCTAACTGAGGGCCTAAAGATTGTCATTGATGGTGAATTTGAAGTGGAGAGGGCGCATCGCTCTCCGGCTGCACGCCGAGATGAAGACCAACCCCCGAGAGTGATCATGATCCGATTTTTGCGCAGCTCTGGAAGAGATAAAGTTCTCAAAGCGGCGAGGGAGAAGAACGGAGCAACTTGGAATGGGTGCAGACTTTCGTTTTTCCCTGACATGTCGAAAAGTCTGGCTGAGAAAAGAAAAGCCTTCACGCCGGCCAAACGACTGCTGCACGCAAAGAAGGTGAAATTCACACTCGCTTTCCCGGCGATACTGAAGTTTTCCTGGAAGGGGCGGAAACTAAACTTTCAAGATGCTACGGAGGCGGAGAAGTTCATTCAGCAACGTGTTACGGGGACGGAATTCGAGGAGGGAGATGATGACGGTGAACAGTAATGCAGCGATGGTTATTCGACTGCTACTGAGAGACTTTGAAAAAGGTATGGTGTGGCCGGAGGGTGGGTGTGGCTATCTTAAGCTGGGACACTAGTCGGACGTTCCACAGACCAAATAAGGAGTTGTTTTTTTTTTTTTTTTTTGTTTTAAATTCATTTTTAGGGAAGAGTCTCCATTTTCTAGGAGTCTCTAGGGGTGGGAATATGTTTTTGACCTGTGGTGGTGTTGACCAGTTTGGTCGTATTTGTTCATTTAAAAGTTAAGGACACTTTGAAATTACTCAACGAATGTACAACAGCTTTGAACATGGAACAAGTTTATGAGGGTCAGACATGTTACAACTATTTTTGTATGCCCAATATTTGCTTTTTTATTTCTATTATATCCTGAATGGCAAATAATTCTTTTGTTAAGGTTGTATCCTGGAACATTAATGGATGTGGAAACCCAGTAAAACGGAAAAAGGTACTTTCATATTTCAAACTGCAACAAACAGATATAGCATTTATTCAAGAAACTCACTTAAAAGATGATGAGGCCAGAAAGTTTAAAAGAGATTGGGTGGGGCAAGTTTTCTTTAGCTCCTTTTCTACCAAGAAAAATGGTGTTCTTATTCTGGTACACAAAAGGCTAAATTTCTCACTAGTCAGGGAATATGCAGATAGTAACGGTAGAATTATTTGTATTGACACTATCATAAATGGCATGAAAGTAACACTTTGTAATATTTATGCCCCCAACAAAGAAGAGCCAGCTTTTTTTCATGAGGTTAATAACATTTTGGGGAACGCACACGGACAGGTAGTGTTGGCTGGAGACTTTAACCAGGTTCTGGACGGTGCTTTAGATAAGAGTAGATTTTCAGGAACGGCTCTGCCTAAGGATAGAGCAGCTATCAAGATGTTAATGAAAGATAATGGTTTAATTGATATATGGCGTATGGTTAATCCAAGTAAGAGGGAATATTCGTTCTACTCCCATTGCCACAAATCCTACTCGCGTATAGATTTTATATTGATGTCTAATGGGCTAATCAATGATGTCATCGACTGCAAAATTAATGCCATTTCTTTATCGGATCATGCTCCCGTTGAACTCTGTGTTAAAATACATCCAGACAAACTCAAACGAGGTAGATGGAGGATGAATACCTCCATCCTTCAAAATGACATTTTTCAGAAGGAACTGGCAATAGATTTGTCATCATTTTTTGAGATAAACATGGGTAGTACGGACAGTGTGGCTATGGTGTGGGAGGCGTCAAAGGCATACATTAGAGGCAAAATTATAGCGCATACCTCTAGAATAAAAAAAGAACACACCAATACAATTAAAAAATTGGAGGCAGAATTAATCATAATGGAAAAAAACTGGCAGAACAATATTCTGATAGGCTGTTAAATGATATTTGTAAATGTAAATCTCAAATACAGGAAATATTCAATAGAAAGGCAGAATATGCTCTGTTTAGACTAAAAACAACATTCTATGAGGCGGGAGAGAAGACAGGGAAGCTCCTGGCGAGACAGTTAAAAGAGGTCAATTCTGCGCATGCAATTCCTGCCATACGGAAAGATGGGGCACTAGTAACTTCTCCCGCAGAAATTAATGAGGTCTTTAAAACTTTTTATGAGAAGCTATATTGTTCAGAAGGAGAGCCAAGTAATCTATCACTACAGAACTTTTTCCACAAAATAACTCTCCCAAGGTTGTCAGCCGAACAGGCATGTAATCTGGATAAACCAGTGTCCCAGGAAGAGGTGAAGAAGGCCATCCAATCTATGAAAATAGGGAAGTCACCTGGAACCGACGGATTCCCTGTGGAATATTATAAGCAGTACATGGATATCCTCACACCAGTCTTGACCAAAGTGTATGACGAGGCCTTGCATACTGGTTCCCTCCCACCATCTCTGAATGAAGCACTTATTTCTCTAATTCCAAAGAAAGACAGAGATCATACAGACCCTGCCAATTTCAGACCTATTAGTCTAATTAATGTTGATAGCAAAATACTGGCCAAGGTGCTTGCCCTGAGACTAGAAACAGTATTGCCAGACCTAATACATCATGACCAGGTGGGTTTCTTACAAGGTAGATCTTCTACTGACAACCTAAGAAGACTGATGCACCTCATGTGGTTGAACTCCTCCAGCACTGCGCCAGTGGCAGCCATGTCATTAGATGCGGAAAAGGCGTATGACAGGGTATCGCTGGAGTTCCTTTATTCAGCCCTGTCAGAGTTTGGGTTTGGATCTGGTTTCATGAAATGGGTTAAAGTATTGTACAGCGATCCAAAAGCGGCGGTTATGACTAATGGCGTGACCTCACCATTTTTTAAACTCTCCAGAGGAACACGTCAGGGGTGCCCTCTTTCACCACTGTTGTTTACAATTTTCTTGGAACCTCTGGCAATAGCCATTAGAGCAAACCCCGCCATTAAAGGAGTACATGGAGGTGGAAGTGAGCATAAATTAATGTTATATGCTGATGACATTCTATTTCTGACTTGTGACCCACAAAACTCTCTACCTGCCCTAATGCAAACTATCAGTGACTATTCCCAGATCTCAGGTTACAAAATCAATTGGACCAAGTCCGAAGCAATGCCAATATCCAAACATTGTCACCCATAAATAATTGCACAGTACAATTTTAGATGGATTCCAAAAGGCATGGTATACCTGGGCATTAGGTTGTGCCCAGACCTTGGTGAGATTGTTGCGTTGAACTATGATAAGCTACTTCAAAAAATCAAGACAAACATAGGTAAATGGGGAAAGCTAAACCTTACCCTATGTGGTAAAATAAATGTTGTTAAAATGGTGATTGCCCCCCAGTTCAACTACATATCCATGATGCTCCCTCTTAGTATACCTGAAAATATATTTAAACAATATGACGGTCTCATTAAGGAATTCCTTTGGGCGGGGAGAAAGCCCAGGTTTAAACTGGATAAGCTCTATGCACCCAAGGATAAAGGAGGGCTGAGTTTACCTAATGTTAGATTGTACAACTTGTCTTTTGAAATGTCCAAGATAGCTAAACACTGGAGTGGAGATGCGTCCGAATTAAATTGGGTCAATATAGAACAGACTCTTGCCACACCATTTCACCACAAACAGTTGTTATCCCAACAGGTAACTGGCTTAGTGGAGGACAAAAATCCAGTGGGAGGACAAGAGACAGAAGTGTGGGCAGATCGACAAGCTACAAAAAGGATGAAAGCATTACAAACAGCAGTATTCCTCTCTGTGGCTCAATCCCGAAATTAAAATAGGTAAACGCACTGTGTTTTGGAGAAAGTGGGTAGAAAATGGAATCCACACTATTGGTGACCTTTTCAGTGAAGGTATTATTAAATCATTTGCTCAACTTGTACAGGAGTATAATCTGCAAGAAAAGGGTGACTTCTGGAAGTACTTGCAGATTAGACACTGCATATTGAAAATAAATCTAACAACAAAAGAAGACAATGTAATTTTGCAGCTTCTGCAATTGCCATTTAAGCATGGGGCTTCTGTGTTTTACAATGAAACAGTTTGTTTAACCAGTAGCTCATGTGAAAACTTAAGGTTGATCTGGCAAAGAGACCTTGAATGCAATATAGACAAGGACACATGGGAACAAATATTGGCCGATAATGGTAAATATATCAAAGAAGTACGGTGTAAATGTATTCAATATAAAATTCTACATAGGTTCTACTGGACCCCATGCAGACTTTTTACAATAGGATTAATAACAAGTAATATATGCTGGAAGTGTAAAAAAGAAACAGGAACTTTTCTACACCTTATATGGGAATGTACCTTGGTTAAACCTGTTAAAGTGAGAAGGATTTGTCCCCTTGTAAGGAAGGCTGTAGCGCCCCAGGGGCCTTCTCACACGGTTCTTTTTCCTGGGAGCAAGTTATTTACTACTCTTAACTCAAACTGGGTAAAACCATATAAAAAGGACTATAAAACAGGAGTAAAAAGTAACAGAGTTTATTCCAGATCAGGTCGTTACAGGACAGAGAAAAATGCTTCGAGCTATGCACAGATGTGGTCTCAAAAATCACGTCCGCAAGCGTCCGGCAAAGTTTGAGCCCCGAACAACGTCATCTCCTGCTTCTTATACCTTCTGAGTCTGTGTTGCATCATGTGGATGCTTAGCTGTCCGTATCAGAAACTGACACGCCATCCATGTCTTGAACTCCATGCAGGTTGCCTCTCTGTCTCAGGGTTACAGATACAGCAGCTCTCCTATCAGACCGGCTCCAAGATCTGCCCATATCCTGTGTATTCTTAAAGACACGAAGGCTGTCTTGATTAGATGACCTCCGTACACACCACGACATCCACAATGTGAAGGAAGGCCTTCTGCTCTGTCTAATCTGACTAACAAATTAACAGTGCACATGATGTATAAATAATAAAACCTAACAACTCCCCCTGATAAGTTACCGTTTTTACAGGTAACTTAAAAACACAGGAAGCGACACATCTTTGAAGGACCGGGTGACTCAGAGAGCATCTATAATTAGTCATGTATCATTAATTAGGGATCAAAAGTAATCACAATCAAAGCTTCACAGACCAAATGTTCTCACTCAAGACCACAGTTTCAGCATTTAACTACAATTTGGGTGTCATCTAATTAAAGGAAAAGCTGTTTTAGTTTCCTATGCGCACATTATTTTAAGTTACCTTAGACTAGATAACCTAAGCCTATAAATCTAATAAGGCCAAATTCATCTACTCTCACTCCCACCTGGAGGCCTCCTAAATGTGACCGCTCCTCATGGATAAACCATCTATCCAACTTTACCAATCATTCAGTCACAGTAGGGGACATCACAGGACAGGTTGGGCCGTTCTCCACCGGAAAACGCTACCCTCTAAAAAAGGTAGTAAAAACCGGGGTGACCCCGGGGAAATCCCACTCTCGGCCAATCTGAGCAAGAAAACCCCGTTTTGAATCTGATAATTACCATTACCAACTACTTAAAGAACCTGTAAGGTTCAGAGTCTTTCTACATCAAAGAAAAAGTGGCATAAAACGTGATCTTGGTGGGTCTGGAGCAAAATGTCTCCATGATTTTCATCAAAACCAAATCAAAATAAATCAAAACATATACATCACAATTAGGTAAAATAAAGAATTATCCTGGTCCGAGTTAAAAACAAATGATGAATATCACTGATGATGATGAATTCTTTCAGTGTCTCTATCACTCATCAATCTAATTAATCAATCAGAGTCTCGTATGGCCTCCTCCACAGCTTCTTTGGTCTCCATGCAGTCCAATGGCAGATAGATGCTGAATCCATGTGGTGGTTCTCATGGACTGTTCTCATCACAGTTCATCAATCCTTTCCTCCGGGATCCTTCGACACACAGAGAGTGCAGTCAGTGTTCTTATCACGATAAACAATGTCTTCAATGAGCAATTCTTTATTCACTCAAAATCTAAGTGCAGTCACAACCAGATATTCTTATCCACAATTACCTTCCCTTTATCCCTTAAATCCCCATTAAATTGACTACATTTAAAAGTAATTATCCATGGACTCTGTGTTTTTTCAGCAGATTAATTTAGTGTCTATTGAAAAAAAATTTTTTATTAAAAATCCCCAAAAACATTAAACATTAAACATAACCTACCTTTCAATGCCTGGCAGTTGAAAGTTATTTATACCAGTATGTATTCACCCTGAACATCCTATGGATGTTTCTGCTCATTATTTCTGTTCATATAAGCTAAAAATCACTGCAACTAATATAATCTCATTCAAGGAACCTGTAAATATTTAGAAAACATTTAACCCTTTATTACTCATTGTAACACTCAATTCATGGATCAAATGAATGAATTTTAACACCATTTCTACATCATAGCATATTAAGTTGTAGTTTCGTCTAAACTTATAACTGCATTTTAGTTTACTTTTATCCCCTCCCCATTGAAAATTATTAAAAGTTCTTTAATCTCTAAGAAAAACCCAGCTCGGCGCAGATTCCCCTATTTAAAACTCCCCCATCAGACCTTGTATCCGTGAATGTTAGTGCATGAAAGAAAACCCCATTCCCATGTGGATCCTTGTGTTCTTCGAGGCATTAACCGTGTGTGGGCGTGTTGTTACGTGACAGTATGTGTGTGTGTGTCTATGTGAGTGGATCTATATGTGGGAAACTGGTCAGGAGCCATCCCGCTACTGGTTTGGAAGAAAAAGTGTTTCTTGGAGCAGTGATCCTCTCCAACATGCAAAAAAGTTCGATGTTCAATGTCAGGAGAGTCCATCAGGTTTCCCTCTGTTACCACAGCAGCTTTGAACCATAAGAGTCTTGGGGCCCACGTGTCCCCACACCCCCTGAAGGATAAGTCTTTATCTGTGTCATCAGCAGTATCACATAGAGGTAGAAGGAAACAGTGCGTCAAAGGTGTTCCTCCCTTCAAGAGGAAATGTCATATTGAATCGTTCATCTGCTCAGAGCACAGGATTGTACTCTGACTCGCTGCTGCGTTCCCAAAACTCAGCAGTACACAGTTCCTGAAGGTGTTGAATTCGACTGCACCCCCTCTATGCAAAGTGTCCAGCTATAGTCCATTTAAAATATTCTCCAAAAAGCAGTGCTCCGATGAGGAAAAAAAAACAAAACAAAAACAAAAAATAAAATAGAAATAAAAAAAAAGAAAATCTGTTCCAACATCCCCAGAACCAGTCAATAGTTGTCATATCTGGACCCCTGACCAGATCCAAAAATGTGCAGGAAACATAATCTCCTCTTATATGTGTTATCTCAAATAAACTACCATAATACGTGTGCATTCCCTCTAAAGTATCGATTGCAGCTGTAGTGAAGTAAAGTCAGGTGTTCTTATTGCTTCATGCATTAAAAGTATGGTTACCCATCCCCCAAATTGTATATAGCCCCTCAAATGCTATTTATAACTCTGCTCGCAGTAAAAAAAAAAAAAAAAAAAACAAATAAAATTAATCAAAACAAATAAAATAAAAATAAAATAAAAAATAAATGGTGAAGTTTTAGTCCCTGGGCCTGATATTGAATCGCCATAAGCTCATTAACTCATTAAGTCTTCATCTTTATTGCTTATATTGAAAAGAAACCATCATTTACTTTAAACATTTGCTCCTAAAAATGTTCTAATTTCTCCCAAATTGCATTTTGTTGATGCAACTTTACCATTCCCAAAAGTTAAAGTTTCAACTTGTTGTCCCTTTAATAATATTATGCTAATTAACAACTGACCAAACTATTTATCAAAAAACCCAGTCTAATTTATCACATAGTAAAACATCTCTAAATCCTCTTTTTTATTCCTCTATGTAAGAATACCCCACCCCCTGATGATATAAAGAAAATTTAGCAGACCATTTAAAATCTGTCGGTAAAGTTACTCCTATAACTTATATTCCATGTTGTTGCCATCACTTCTGATATTTCTTTTTAAGAAAATAAATAAATAAAGCAATAATAGTAATAATAATCCCCAAACTACTGCCGCGTTGTTTAGAAAGATATTACATCTACCTGTTGATCCCCGTAAAGCAAAAATATTATTCATATTCATAGATTTGTATTAATAAACCGGTTTTAAATAAGTTGCCCATAGTTTTTCATTGTGAATAAGAAATCTGGTGTGTCAGTTCACTTAAATTTTTTTTTTATCCGTCTTGTCGATGATCCCATGACCTTCCATCATCCCATCACTGCCAGTGTTCTTTTCTCATCTGAAGCAGTGGGCATCCAGTCATTTCCTTAATGTGTGCATCTCAGCAGCTGCAAACCATCCCTCCTTCTGAAGTTTAGGAGCAAAGTTAGTCTCTGTGCCCCTTGTAGGTTAATCCATCCTGCGACTCAAGAAAGAAAGTGTCCAATGTCTCTCCAAACAAAAAAGATCCATTGTTCATTTTGAAACATTTCCCATCCGTAGTGTAGTCAAAACTATTCAAACAAAATTTAACATGCGTGCCACGTCTTTTTTTTTTTTCATAAAGGCTAAGATGTTAGTAAACAAACAGAAAACAGAAAACAAACAAACATACAGACACAAACAACGACAAACATGTAAGACAACAAAAAACCCCAGTGGTGCCTCCGACTTCTCCAAATAGTTGTTGGTTCATCTTGTCATTCATTTAATGCCTCTTTCAGCATGACTGCTCTTAATGTTCCACCCCAACAAAAGTCTGTGAGCTTCAAACCACCACATCAATCTGTACCTCATAGGTCATATCAGAACCAGAGAGGAATTAAAACAAACTCAGAGCTCATCAGAATGGCCTTCAGCCGGGAACAAAACATGCAGCTCAAAATCTCTACACCCTGTATCTGGCATGCTGCGTTCTTACACCATCTCTCTCATGTCCTAATCCATGGTTCCGATCCAGTCCAGTTACTAACCAAGTCAGTCCAGTCAGTCAGAACCTATTCAAATCCTCCTATCAAAAAGTTTTCAACTATCTGAACCCCCCTCTCTCTCTTTGTTGTTGTTCATTTCATTTGCCAGGGCTTCTGCAGCTGTTGGGAAAATAAGGGTTAATGCACATCTTAAACAAAAACACAATGAAGGATGAGACTTTTGTCAGCCTGTCCTGGAAGAAAAATGTTAACATTTAAGGATTGTTACAAACACAGCCTGAAAAAGAAAAAAGAACATATTTAAGCAAAACGATCTCCTGATCCTCCTTAAATGGGCCTCTGAATAATCATGCCTGCTCCCTGACAGCCGCACTGTCACTCTCTACAAGCAGGGCAAAAGTAAATGACCCCTCTGGTTTGTTACCAGGAAAAAGCAATCAAAAAGTTCATCAATTAGTCAATAGTTAATCACTTCATTCACAGAAATTTGTAAAGTTAGCAGAATTTAACAAGTCATGCAAAGAAGGTAAGGCCCAGATGAACAGTGAAAAGATAAGTGTTAGTAATGATTAGAGATTCAAATTAATCAGTTTGTGCTTAGGCAGTTTCCAAACGGCATTATACACAGATAAAAATAATTATGGATAAAAACTGAAGGCTGAAAAACCCAGGGTCAGGTCACACCGAAATTGTTCTTAACTCTCCAGCCTTGTTTATAAAGTTGACCCCGCTAATCTGCTGAGCTCCTGCGGGTATCTTGGCCATATGCTGTGTCCACTTCCAGCTCGAAGTGTGATTTATCCTGTCCCTAATCAATCTCTAATAAAATCCTAATGAGAGAAAAATGAAACTAATCAATCTCTAATGCAATTCTAATGATTGAAAATGAAACTACCTTTAAATTAAAATCATGTAATGCCCTCGTCTGAGATTTTAGTTTCCCAAAAAGTAAAAACACCCATTCTGCTTCTTTCTGGATAATTACTTATATATTTAATTATTATTTCTAATCTATAATCTATTAATCTACAGTATCTCAGCTGCACTCCACACCCAAAAATTACCTCACACCTTACAACAGCAACCTGCTCTGGTCTTGTCACGGCCTCTCATAGTTGGGGCCCCTGAGCAACATGTTTGATACGATTACCCTTCTGTTATGCCCCCAGTGCTCCTTCTCAATCCTGTAAAAATGCAAATCATGTTAATGTCACATCAAAAAATATTCTTAATCATTCCAAAATGGTACCATACACATTCTACCTCACATGCATTCCACATTTAGGACAGACAGACAGACATTGGCCACATAAAGTTTGTTTAATCCATCAGTATCAATTTAGATTTATCTTCTTAGAGGATTTTTTCCCAATTTAAACAAAAATCATAATCTTTTCACCAGTCCGGTCTTAAGACCTCTGCACCAGTGCTTTTCAGCCTCATTTTAGGATCCTTGTTAAACTATATGTGCACATTTATGGAAACCTAAGATTTATTTGCTCACGTTAGACACCAAAATAAGTTTTCACACCCAATGATTTTTAATTCTAAGCGTCTCCCAAAAATGACATGTTTGAATTTTCAAATATGAGAACACCTCTAAGGGGTTCTGAAAAAGTGGTATGTTTTGTTTTTCTCCTGAAAATCCCATTACCTGTGTAGTTTTTTGGCAGGTGGGCACATAAAGATTCATGGGGCTGTATCTGGCCCCCGTATCAACCATAAAAGGACAGTTGCTGCCCTCAATCAAAATATCTATCACTGCTGCTGGAAATTTCTCAAAAACTACCTCCATAACTAAACAACTAGTGGGATCCCGGCCTCCCTAGTATTGCTGGGGGTGGGGCGGCTTGCGGCACTGGCCTCTCTGTCCCTCTCTCAGTTCACTCCTCTGGGACTGCGAACGGTGTGTAGGATAACCGTTTTGACACCACTTTGCTCTATGTCCCATTCGTCCGCAGACCCAGCAAGTGATATACCTGTCGTTTTGATCGTATCCTCTGCCCCTCTCTCTGCCACGTCCCCCAGCAAACGCTGCTGCCTGTGCGTATTGGTACATCTGGTAGTTCTCCTCCGCGTGCATGCTGGCAAGAGTCATACATTCAGGGTTAGTCATATTTGTCTGGGTATTTTTATTCTGTGATTTTTTTGCTTTATTTTCTTTTTCCCGTTCCTTTATAAGAATACAGTCTGTTTCATTTGGGTAGGTAGCTCTTAGGGCTGCCCAAAATTGGTCCGACACTGGGGCTGCTTTTGTAGGATCTGGAAGTTTGTATCTAAATGAGGCACTATCAGTAGATGTTAGGGGGTTGTAGCTGACCGTCTGTACTCTACCTGCATCGTTATATGTCTGAACTAATGGCATCTGGACTACCATCTCCCTGCCACTCCTATTATTCTCCTTACTCAGGTTATATTTGCTTCCAGCGGGGTCAAGCGGCTGTGAGTAGGCAAGCTTGTTCTGTGCTATTCTTATGGCATCCTTGACTAGTTCCACAGCTCTATCAATCCTGTCATTTATCATCAAAAGGCACTGATCCTCTGTGTGCGGTTGTCCCATGTTCGTAGCTCCCTCCTGTCCCCCATAGCAAAACTGTTCCTCATGTTTAACCACCCCTTGTCTGTCCGTTACTTTATTTAACTGCATCTGTTTTTCTGCCAGCTGTTGATCCATCTCCTGCAGTTGTAGTTGCAATTCTAATCTTCTCCTTTCCATTTGTATCATATCTTCCTCATTGCTATCCGTATGTGGCTTCCTCTGCTCATCTCTCCCTCTTAGACTGTCAGCTGCCCCTAGACTGTGCCCTTCATGTTCTGTGCCCATGCTATCAATTGTTGACATTCGCTGAAATGCTTTATTTACCGCCTCCTCTATTAAATCTTGCATCTGAAACTCCTTTCGTACCTCTTGTCCCAATTCTTCCTCTGTAGGCCTTATTTCACAATTTATCTGACCTTCACGCAACTCCATAACAGGCATCTGCACACATGGGTTTGATGGAAACATTGCATCACCAGCCTTACGAAACATTTCTCTGACACCTTGGTGTGGACTGGGGTCCATAATAGGCTCTGTTTCTGCAATATTAGATGTACTCATGAAAGGTTTTTCTTACCCTCTGAAGTGTCGAGTGCCTGCTCACCTCCCTGAGCCCCGTTTTGCTCCACCTGTTCCTGTTCAGGGTCCTTGTCAGAAAAATAGTTACTAAAATTGAACTTGGTTTGTCTAATCAAATCCAAAAGTTTTGTTTCTTCCACTGCATGAAAAGTGAGATGTCTCGTCCTCGAACACACCAGCAGATCTGCCATTTTTTCACGAGCTTTCCGACAATTTGCAACCCGTTTTCCGCCGCTTGTCGTGCCGCTAAATTGTCGCGGAAACGTACTCATGACGTATGTGGAGAGCGATCAGATGTACTAATGGCCCCTAATTAGCATATGAATGCAGCAAACCTCACAGCGGCTGGCCAGGTCTGGCTTGAATAACCTTCTTCAGTATTGGCTGAAACCACTATTCTCAAAACAAGTGAAATCGCTCGTGATTAAGGCAGCAAAACCACACGCGGCCACGCCAGGCTTTAATTTTCTTACTGAGTATTGGACGGAACCACTTCTTTTTTTAAACAAGTAAAGTCGCTCGTGATTGGTTGGTATATATATATATATATATATATATATATATATATATTTATACTTATAAATTTACATATATATATTTATTCATATATATATATATTTATTTATTCATTCATATATTTATTCATTCATATATTTATTCATTCATATGGTGTGTATTTATGTTATCCTACACTACTACACAATTATTATGCTACCATCAAGGACATGAATGAATTTATACAGGAAATGAAGATTTGCCAGGAAGCTGTTTATGCAAAGAAAGAGCTTTATTAAAACACACACAACTATATACAACGCGTATCCAAACACATGCGTTTCTAAAAATTAAAACTCCGTGAACGGTCCGTTTGCTTCCTCGGGGTTGGAGGTAACTGGCAGCATTCCCTCCGAGGCAGGTCCGATGTGCAGACGCCTACTGTGCGTGGCCCTGTACTTCGGCATCGCTTCTAACCGGGACTGCAGCTTAACACAGAGTTCAGTGAGATCCGGCCTACGAAATGGCGGCGACCGTACAATCCATCCAGAGACACCGCCGAGGAAGGCGGACTTCCAGAGTTCCACTTCCTCATCTGCTAGCACACTCTGCCTCGCTTTCAGCAGCTGAAAAAAAACAATGAATCAGCGCACTGCGTATGGACACAACACATCTATTAATGCACCTGAAAAATAGTCACCAAATAAAGTCTTACCCTCTTTCTTCTGGCCCGACTCCGAGCAGATTGCCTCCGCACGCAGCGTGTTGGCTGGCAGCGTATATCTGAAGCTCCTGCGCACCGTCTGAAAATACGCCTTACAGGCAGCTGGAAAACAATTAAATGAGAGTGGTATGAATAAAAATCAAACGCAAGTCACAGTAACAAGGAAGGAGAAAACATTAAAACAAGTCACTTACACACAATGTCGCTCTTTATCAACATCGTGCAAATCTGGACTTGCCGAGATGGCTCAGAGCAAATAGGAGGTCACCGCCTCATTATGAGGCGACAGTAGTCTGTGAAAACAAAATGTAAAGCTATGATCGGTATCTATCCGTATCCATTGCCTTTTACCGCAGAATGAAAGCATATTCTTTAAATCTTACCCTTGCTCCGGTTCATAGCGCCTGCAATTAGTCTCCGAGTTGTTAAGACGGCATGTGACTGCTTCCTGTAAATCACAAAAATACACTTTTAATAAAGCTTGTTCTTGCAAGGCTACTATTAGCCGCTATTAGCCGTCCCAGCTCAGGCTGTAGGGCCACTTTTAGCTTAGCAGGCAGTAATCGAACATATATTTACCGCTAGCATCTCTTTCTTTGAGTTCGTCTTGTTCGATGCAGAGTCGCCATCGGCGCCCAAAGAGGAGTTTTACCCCGAAATCCTTATTACTCTCCTCTCCAGACGGCTGCTGCACAAAAGCAAAGCATACATCCTCCACTGTGGGATCCAGCCGCCACGCCTCTGAGTTTCTTGGAGATCGTACAGTATATGCGCCTAGATGAACCAGGGTGTCCGCGGATCAATAAAAAATTAAAAAAAAATCATTTTTTTTTTTTATCAAGGCCTTAATTGGCACTAAAATAATTTAAATATGTTTATCGAAGTATTTATAATTCTTTAATAAAAAATGCTTATAAAAACAATTTCGTCAGATATATTATATCGCTCCAGGCGGAGAAAAAGCTAGAGGATATATATATATATATATATGTGTGTGTGTGTGTGTGTGTTTACATACATACAGGAGTCATGGAACTCTGCTTACAGCTCCTTCATATTTCATGTACACTAATAACTTGTGTACATGGTTCTTGTTGATGGCATTAAAATCATTTCTAAATAGCATTAAAATAGCATTAAATTAGAGTCACTCATTCCTGTATGAACCCTGTGAGCGCTTAATTTAATATGACATATTAAAAAAATCCCACCATCATCCAGCATATGTTCAGTTTCTGCCCAAATATATATATATATATTTTTTTGTAGATTTTTGTAACGGGGATAAGGATAATTCAAAACTGCTTTTTTTTAAATGAACTTGTTCACTACTTCCAAACTCAGCATCTCTTTTCATTCCTGTAATAAGAAGTTTCTTTTGAATGGATTTGATTAAAGTTTAAGTCCCTCGGTATAAAATAAATATTTTGATGGAGATGAGAAATCTGCTTCCTCGTTGGTGAATAACCAATAGTTTGGATCCAATCATTTAAATAAACGGTGTTAGTTTTTTTTTTTATATATATATATATATAAGAATTGTGCTATAATGTCTAGTCACCCATCTGTTGCTGCTATATTTAATTTGACGAACCGGAATTTGTCGATGTTCTTTTCCTGTTTGGTGCGATTGCAATTGCGGATCTTGACCTGGCTGGACCTTATGACCACAGTGTACCAATCTTCTGATGGCTACTTCCAACAGGATAATGCGCCATGTTATAAAGTAAATCATCTCAGACTCATTTCTTGAAACTTTTCCACTTAAGTAATTGTGAATTGAGCATATTGACAGACATTTTATTTTTTATCTTAAATGCAATTTTTTTTTTTATAATTACTGCTCTAAATGTATTGCTCTGTCAGCTAAAGATCTGTTTTGGTCTCTATACTTTAATTAAATAAATCAATTCAAGCTAAAATGTAAGAGGCTATACTAAGCCTGATCTCTTTGTATCAGAGATTTTCTTACCCAGAAAGATGTCACTTGGGGTAAAACCCCCTGCAACCCTGGATTTGCATTTGTATAGCTCACAGCATGTTCATTTACATGTTAAAGCCTCCCTAGAATTCCATGGGGGAGGCATGGGGGAAACACTGCCTAAGAGAGTCCACGTCAATTTCTGACAATTTACGAGAGTTTTCGCTGAAGCCTGCAAATTGTCGTAAACTGCCGCTAACCTGAAGTTCCACGACAATCTACAGTGCCGCATATTGACGAAAAATCCCACTTTTTCATGCAGTGTTCCTTCACAGGTGTTTGTCTCGTCCGAACACACCAGCACCAGCCATTTTTTCACGTGAGCTTGTGACAATCTATTTTTTAGTGTATCCAAATAAAAACCACGTTGTGAAGTGTTTGGAGGGGGCCCCTCTAATTCCCCAAACACTCCATCTTCTCTCATTTTTTCAACCCATTCATCAAATTTTCTAATGTGGTGTTCTGCATCCTTCAATGGATAACTCGCCATGATCATATTTCTCCCTTTATCCAGACTCGCTTTTAACGAGGTGTTTCTGGATTCAATTTCTAGTCCACATGCATCCATCTTTCACACCTTCCGTTCACACAGTGTATAAAATTAGACCTCGACGTCTTACGTGAGATCCCTCTGGGCTTTAAACTTTTTACCTATAAACTTCAGTGAGCCGCTTTTCTGCTAAGGAAGCGCGTCCGTCAACAACTGTGTCCATCAAGGAAGTGTGTCCGTCAAAAAATGCATCCGTCAGAAAGGAAAGGAAAAGAAAAATGAAAAGAAACTTAGAGAAAAGGAAAAAAGATTTATATATAGTTCCGCCTAGTTCACTCCACCAATTATGGAATTAGACAAACAAGTTACCTAATCCGGGCATCAGTCTCTTCTAGTTTTATGGGGAATATCATTTTATTGTCTCTCTCTTTTCCTTTTATAAGAGAAGAGAAGGAAAGAGAAAAACACCCCAAAGGTCCGTTTCAACCTGACCCCCTCGCTTATTTCCAGTCTTGGTTTTTCGTAAATGTCCTTATGGGAGGTATACTGGCAAACTCTAGCCGGCTATGTGACTGGTTTCTGTCTGTGCGTCTGTTTTCAGAAGTGCATCTTTCGTGTCTGCAGGCAGACCGGGAATAAAATCACCGTCCCTTTCTGCATGCAGAAACCGTTGGGCTTTCCAACCAACTTATCCTAGTGAGCAGTATAGTTCTTGAAGACGTTTGCGCAGTCGCCTTCAGTCGGACTTTCAACCGCTACCCACAGCAGAACGCATCGACTTTCTATCTCTCTTTTTTTTTTTTTTTTTTTTATGTGTACACATTAAGCAATGTAAAAAGCAATGTAAATACAACAAAACAAGAACCGCAAAAAACAAAAACTAAAATCAATCTGAGCAATTTCTCTTTGTCCTCTTTTGTATAAAAAAGCTTCAGCTCACTTCAGAAAATTCACTAACTTCAGCCAAAGTGTTTTTAACAGTAAAAACACTGGAGATATTTTGTAATAAGGGAATCTCCTCACCTTATCAGTTGTTTCGGTCGCAGGCTGTGGAGCTTTTCCATCGGTGGCTCTGTTGTTTTGCTTCCAGGTCACGGGCGGAAACACCATTTTGTTAAAGTGAGAAGGATTTGTCCCCTTGTAAGGAAGGCTGTAGCGCCCCAGGGGCCTTCTCGCCGGTTCTTTTCCTGGGAGCAAGTTATATTTACTACTCTTAACTCAAACTGGGTAAAAACCATATAAAAAAAGGACTATAAAACAGGAGTAAAAAAGTAACAGAGTTTATTCCAGATCAGGTCGTTACAGGACAGAGAAAAATGCTTCGAAAGCTATGCACAGCTGTGGTCTCAAAAATCACCGTCCCGCAAGCTGTCCCGCAAAGTTTGAGCCCCGAACAACGCCATCTCCCAAGCTTCTTTATACCTTCTGGAGTCTGTGTTGCATCATGTGGATGTTTAGCTTTAGCTGTCCGTATCAGAAACTGACACGCCATCCATGTCTTGAACTCCATGCAGGTTGCCTCTCTGTCTCAGGGTTACAGATACAGCAGCTCTCCTATCAGACCGGCTCCAAGATGTGTCCATATCCTGTGTATTCTTAAAGACACGAAGGCTGTCTTGATTAGATGACCTCCGCACACACCGTGATATCGACAATCCACAATGTGAAGGAGAAGGCCTTCTGCTCTGTCTAATCTGACTAACAAAATAACAATGCACATGATGTATAAATGATAAAACCTAACAAACCATTCTGGGACAAGATAATTAAATTCCTAGGGACATGGATGGATATGACCCTCCCACTGTGTCCGCGTCTATGTCTTCTTGGAGACAAATCAGCAATACCACAGCTCACAAAAGGGGTACACTCAGTGTTGATGGTTGGGCTAGCTTCAGCTGCAAGAGTTATACTGAGACACTGGAAGGCATCTGAACACCCCACATTCCAGGAATGGAAAGTGTTAATGACTGAAACGGTATCATATGAGGTTATGCTAACTAGACTGAGAAGCAAAGGACAGGTGGGGTTAAATAATTGGTATTTCTTTCAAGTCTACCTGACTTCTCAGTAGCGACCCTTTTTTATTTTATCTTTTTCACCTATTTATTCTTTAGTTATTATTATTTGTTTTTCTTTTCCCCTTCATTATCCAGGAACACCATCTATTTCTGCTTTTATCATTATAGTTATGTTAATTGTCTGACCATGTGTTATAAGCTGTTACTTTTTGTATACTGTGCCATGCAAGCTTTGTATCGTACTTGTTTGATTGTTTAAAGGAAAATAAAAAACTTTAATAACAAAAAGAGAAAGTTGTAAGTCATTTTTATTTTTTTTAAAATACGGTTTTTCTACAGTTTATGGTTTTAATCTGGTCGGGAAGTTATGTGTCCAACACATCTTTTGGTTAAACCAACCAATCTGATCTGGCAGTGTTTTTACCCAATCTATACTGGTAAAGGGTCAAACCAATATACAGTGGATACAGAAAGCATTAAGAACTCTTTAAAATGTTCCCTCGTTTTTCACTGCAGCCATTTCCTAAATTCAATAAAGTTCATTTTATTTCTCTTTAATGAACACTCAGAACTCCATCTTGACAGAAAAAAAATAATAATGTAGAAGTTTTTGCAAATTTATTAAAAAAGAAAAACTTAAATATCACACCATCATAAGTATTCAGACCCTTTGCTCAGTATTGAGTAGAAGCACCTTTTTGAGCTAGTACAGCCATGAGCCTTCTATGGAATGATGCAAACTGTTTTTCACACCTGATCTGGGGATCCTCTGCCATTTTCCCTGTAGATCCTCTCCAGTTCTGTCATGTTGGATGGTGAGCGTAGGTGGACAGACATTTTCAGGTCTCTCCAGAGATGCTCAATTGGGTTTGCAAGTCACTCCTTTGTTATTCCAGCTGTTTGCTTACGGTCCTTGTCTTGTTGGAAAGTGACATTTTGGCCCAGTCTGATGTCCTGAACTCTTTGGGAGAGGTTTTCTTCCAGGATATCTCTGTGCTTGGCCGCATTCATCTTTCCTTCAATTGAAACCAGTCGTCCTGTCCTGCAGCTGAAAAACAACCCCATAGCATGATGCTGCCAACAACATGTTTCACTGTTGGGATTGTATTGGGTAGATGATATGCGGTGCCTGGTTTTCTCCACACATACTGCTTAGAATTAATGTCAAAATGTTCAATCTTGGTCTCATCAGACCAGAGAACCTTCTTTCTCATAGTCTGGGAGTCCTTCATGTGTTTTTTGGAAAAAAAAAAAACTATGTTGGCTTTCATATGTCTTTCTCTGAGAAGAGTCTTCCGTCGGGCCGCTCAGCCATTAAGCACCAATTGATGGAGGGCAGCAATTATAGTTGACTTTGTGTAACTCTCTATCATCTCACCTACTGCATCTCTGGAGCTCAGTCACGGTGATCTCTGGGCTATTCTCCCATGATTGCTGGCAGTTTGGCTGGACTGCCAGGTCTAGGCAGAGTTATAATCATCCCAAATTTCCTCCATTTAATGATTATGGAGGCCACGGTGCTCTTAGGAACCTTGTGTGCTGCAGCAGCTCTTTTGTAACCTTGGCCAGATCTGTGCTTTGCCAAAATTCCTTAAGCCCTGGAGCTCCTTAAGTATTTCCTCATGACTCTCCTTTGCTCTTGACATGCACTGAGCTGTATAGTCTCATATAGACAGGTGTGTGCCTTTCCTAATTAAATCTAAATCCAACTTAATTTATTAAAAAAAACTGGACTCCAATGAAGGAGCAGAACCATCTCAGGGAGGATCAGAAGAAATGAACAGCATATGACAGGGGTTGACGTTAAGGATTTTTACCACTTGCCCTTTGGGTAAGTGACTTTCACATTTCATTTGCCCCAGAACAATTTTTACTTGCCCAGTATATAATGTTTGATAAATATAGTTCCTAATATTCATTTTTGTATATACAGTGACAAAAGTATTTAGTCAGCCACCAATAGTGCAAAAGTTCTCCCACTTAAAAAGATGAGAGAGGCCGTGTACTTTTCATCATAGATACCTCAACTATGAGAGACGGTAAGTGCAAATCGCTACTTAAGACACAACTAATCGATTTTTAAAAGAATTTATTTGGGAAAAGTGGTGGACAATAATAAGTATTTGGTCAATAACAAAAAGTTCATCTCAATACTTTGTTATATACCCTTTGTTGGCAATGACAGAGATCAAACGTGTTTCTGTAAGTCTTCACCGCAAGGTTTTCACACACTGTTGCTGGTATTTTTGGCCCATTCCTCCATGCAGATCTCCTCTAGAGCAGTGATGTTCTGGGGCTGTCGCTAGGCAACACAGACTTTCAACTCCCTCCAAAGATTTTCTATGGGGTTGAGATCTGGAGACGCTGGCTAGGCCCACTCCAGGACTTTGAAATGCTTCTTTACGAAGCCACTCCTTCCGTTACCCGGGCGGTGTGTTTGGGATCATTGTCATGCTGGAAAACCCAGCCACGTTTCATCTTCAATGCCCTTGCTGATGGAAGGAGGTTTTCACTCAAAATTTGCCGATACATGGCCCCATTCATTCTTTCCTTCACACGGATCAGTCGTCCTGGTCCCTTAGCAGAAAAACAGCCCCAAAGCATGATGTTTCCCACCCCCATGCTTCACTGTAGGTATGGTGTTCTTTTGATGCAACTCAGCATTCTCTCTCTCAAAACCGCGGCGAGTGGAGTTTTTACCAAAAGTTCTACTTTGGTTTCATCTGACCATATGATATTCTCCCAGTCATGAAGTCTGGATCATCCAAATGCTCTCTAGCAAACTTGAGACGGGCCTTGACATGTAACAGCAACTTAAGCAGGGGGACACGTCTGGCTGCAGATGCCATCAATTTTGGCCACTCCCCTAAATAAAGCAAGCTTTGATTTGTGCTTTGCAGAAACGCCCCCTTCACTACTTGTCACACGCCTCGAAGCCTAGCCTAGCTCTGACTCTTCACCTGCCCTCGGACCCAGAATGCTGGTTTGCCCCTTTTATTAATCGGCCTGCCTTGCTCCCTTGAATCCGACTCTGTTTCTGTCTCTGAAAGTTCAAGATTAGGCTAGTCCTCGTAAGGCTGTGAAAGCTCTAACCGCCTATGAAGTCACCTTCCTTACTGACATTTTGTTTTATTGTACAAATACATTTGTTTTTAAATCAATTGTAATGGGGATTTAGAAAATGATACATTCACCATTGTTCTCCTATGCCTACTCTTCTCTGAGGTACACACATTTTACAAGTGCTCCAGACTTGATGTAGGAATCTTGTGCAATCAATCAGCTGCTATCAACATCTAGTTTTTTTTGTTGTTTGTTTGTTTTTTTAATGGCTGTCAATTTTTTTTACAGGCTACTTAGATTATTATGCAACTCTGCAATTATAAATGACATTTTAATTATCCAATGACAGATGTATCAGTCACTACACCTGCAGCTGGCACTCCAGTGTCTAGGGGACACTGAATTGGAGCATTTGTAAGAGCCCATGGTAGGAGAAAAAATAAGAGAAGGACAAGGATATGAAAATATTGTTACATGAAGCCCATTGGTGCACCAACTTTTTATTTAGAATTAATTACAGTTCTGTAAATACTGTTTCTGAGGAATTTAACTTTATTAGAGTAACAAAAGCATAAACGTTTGAAGTCTGTAATAATAAAAGTCCCCACACCTCCCGGGTCTCAGTGAGTCTCTGAGATGGAGGTGAAACCAGTGAACCTGGGCTGTGGTTTACTGCTCTCTTCTTGTCACAAACACTGTTTGACATCTGTTCATCTGGAGGTTTTTGTTCAGGCTGCAGGGATCATTTCTTAATGTGGGAAACAGACTTCTCACAGCCGCAGTAGTAGGAGGCTTCATGATCGAGTTTAATTTTTTCTATTTTCAATGAACATTCGTTTTGCTTCCTTTCTGCAGAGAAATCACCTTCTAGAGGATGTTTGTAGCCTTTCTTTATTTCAGAATTAGTTGTTCTAAATCTCAGTATCAGTTTGAAAGTCTCTGGTTTTTTCTTTTGGTACCAGTATACATAACCACTGGCACATTGATCAGTTCCTCCGCAGCTGAAGGATACGTTCCCACCCTTTGCTCTGGTCAGAGTTAAATCCTGACTCAGCTGTGCTGCCATGGCAGCCAGCGCTGTAGAGACACAGACAGACAGATGAAGGTTAGTGGGACAGTGTTTGTTCCAGGTGGACTTTGTTGGCTCCTGATTGGCTGGAAACACTCACCTGAACACAGACAGCACAGAGCAGCAGCTGGGAGGAAAAGCATTTTGTGCAGTGGTGTTTCCTCTGGTGAACCTGGGGAGAAGTGGCGCTCTGATGCAGCTGAGGCCAAACAAGGACGAGCTGCTAGATCAGACGAGGGCCACGTGGTTTCTAACAGCTCCTCAAAGCTCCCATCAGCCCCTGCAGCCCATCAGAATCAGAAATATTACTTTTGTTACACACTCCAGTTACAGTTTTATATATATATATATATACACATATCCAACTACATAAGATAATGAAGATAAAAAATAAAAAAAAAAGAGATAAAATATATACACATTTAGCTCTTCTGTATATATATATATATATATATATATATGCATATGTAAATATATAAATCCAAGTAAAAGCATATGTAAACTTAAATCGTGCAAAAATAGTGCATCAATGTCAATTACAGGGGGGGTCTGAATCACTTGAGGGAGGCGTTCTATAGGTTGATGACCACAGGCAGGAATGATTTCCTGTGGCGCTCTGTGGTGCATCTGGGTAGGAGGAGTCTTCTGCTGAAGGAGCTCGTCTGCTGGACCAGTGTGTCGTGGAGAGGATGTGAGTCATTGTCTAAGATGGACTGAAACCTGGACAGCATCCTCCTCTCTGCCACGGTGGTCAGAGTGTCCAGCTGCTCCCCCACAACATCACCAGCCCTCCTGATCAGTTTGTTCAGTCTGTTGTTGTCAGCGACCCTCAGCCCACTGCCCCAGCATGTGACAGCAAAGAAGAGCATGCTAGCAACAACTGACTCATAAAACATCCTCAGCATGGTCCCACAGATGTTAAAAGACTTCAGCCTCCTCAGGAAGAATAGTCGGCTTTGGCCCTTTTTGTAGACTGCCTCGGTGTACAGCCCCTGCAGCCCACAGATCAGACTGCTGCTGCTGATTGACAATTCAGACTCAGCTAGCTGTTTTGATCATCTCCATATGAGTAATTATAGCAAAGTTTAAGTACCATGTTTTTACAGACAGATGTCACAAATCCTTTGTCAAAAGAAAACAGAACAGAAAACAAATGCATGCATATCAAAGAAGCAAAGTCTAGCTAAAAGTCTCTTGGAATCAAAAAGCCTTTAGTTACATTGTATGAGTTACGTTGTATATATCTGAGGAGTTCAGATCAGCATGGATGGAACAACTTAAAAAGACTGAACTCCTTCACTCATAGATTGGCTGGGAGATAATCCTACTGGTTTGGATTTAATGACCTAAGACTATAGGAAGAGGTTTATTTTTTTTTATTTATTCAAATTAGAGATATAGAGATATATTTAAAAACACACCTTTTGTATATAGAAACAAAAGAGGAATGTATTAGGGATTTTGTTTGTGCTTTGTGTGGTATCTTTCTTCTTCCTCAGTGCTGCTTCTCCTCGGGGGCTGGGCTGAGCAGATTAGAGCACCACACCTCCATCACCTCATTGGCTAGAGCTTAAAAGGCCCTGCTGCTTATTCCTGTGTCTGAGTGTTAAACTATAGGGAACCTCTGGCCACCCTATTTCCTTACAGTATATCATTTTTTTGTGTATTTTTTCCTAGGCCTTTTCCTTAGCTTGCCTTGCAGCAAGAAGGTTTTGCACTTGATTCATGGCCTGAGGTCTTTCTGCATGGCGTTTACATGTTCTCCCCATGCATGTGTTGGTTCTGTCTGGGTATACCAACTTCTCTCCACAGTCCAAGAACATGACTCTTAAGTTAATTGGCTTCTCTAGATTGTCCTAAGATGTGAATGTGTGTGTGTGCATGGTTTTTTGTCTCTGTGTGTCTCTTTGTTGTCCTGCGAAAGAGTGGCGACCTGGCCAGAGTGTACCCCGCCTTACGTCCAGATTCAAGAAATGACTGATTGGAATAATTCAATTAAATTGATGGTTTATAGATCAATACATTTTTGCTAGTCACATTTATCTGTATGGTGTAATTTTACTAAGTTGTCCAACACAATTCTTTTATATACTTTTAAAAGGGAATTAATACATACATCAAATTTAAAAATGTTTGGTTGGTTTAACTTAATAAAATCTAATAACAATGACAGGAATAACTTAAGAACATTCACTGCTGTATTATTGACGAATGCACATCTTTCTTTTCCACAGTCTTCTGCTCTGAACTCAGTTGTGGCCAACGGCACCACGGCACGATCAAACAGCTCCAGCCTGAATCCCAGTTTAACACAAGCCTGCTGCCCTCTGCTCCACCTCCACCTTATCAACCGAAGGCAACAAATCCTTTCCTAAATGAGGACGACTTTTATTACCCTGATTCTCAGACAGCAAAACCAGAGAAGGAAGACGACGGGGGCGATCTGAGACAATTATTTGATCCCCAGCCAGACTCACAACCAGACTCCAGTATCCCTGGTGCCAACGGCGGGGATCCATCTAATCACCTTCGCTCCACTGTCACTATCCCCCACAGACTACAAACAGGCCGTATCATCTAGCTCCTCAATCAAGCAGGAGCCACCATGAAGAAAATTTGAGTGACTGAGATAGAAAACATGTGCAACGAGAAAAGAAAATAACAGACTGATGCACAGCTGACCCTCCTCCAAACTGCCACTGAACTGTTCAAAATGTTCCTCCTACAGCACCCAGACCAGAACAGCTCTCCAAATGATGGTTGCTGCTACATTTGTGGCAAACCTGATCACTGCGCCACACAAAAAAACGTTGGGGCAGGGAGCACAAAGAGGAGGCTACAACCACAGGGGCAGAGGCCGTTCCCAGCGAGGGGGATATCAGGCATCGAAGGGAGGTTACTCCACCTGTCTAGTGAGAGACCCCGGGTTCAACAGGCTGCAAGTAACACACACACACACACACACACAGCCACAAAGTAAATTTCAGAGACATACATTAGTTTCCTGATATTTTTTTTACTTACTCCGGTGTGTTGCTGGTCTGATGTTCAAATTGATATTCATTTTTCATCTTATAATGGATATCCAATAACTACAAAACTCAACAACAGTTTGGTTAGATTTTAATTTGCTTTCTCTGAAATACTGCATCATACCATAGCCAACTTTTCTGCCTTTCTGATCTATAGGCACTTTACTTCAATGATGATTTCGGAGGATTATCTATCATAAAACAAGCTTGTTTTTTCACCTCATAATATATGACCTCGGGATGTTTTTTTTTTCAAATCACCTAAGGTGCCTAAGGAAAAAAATATATATATTTGAAACAGCTCCCACGCTGGCTTTTCCAATCCACTCTGTTTAAATATGAATTGTGGATGAGTAGGGGGACTTTGTAGATTTTTTGCATTGCTCAAACAGTTTTGGTAACAAATTGGCAATGGTTACCCTTTCGTCTCAAAATTAAATGCTGTAAAAACATGGCAGTCACATTGTCCTCGGGTTTGTGACTGTTAATGTACTACTATTCTAGCATTTCTTAAGACAATGTGGGATATTCTAATCTGACCCCATACATACCCCACCTTGTCATACCTAAAAATCATAAATTTTATAATTTTGCAGTCAATAAACAACACCCAAGTGTCACAGTGGTGGTGGACGTTTGACAGTACCTAAATGCAGAATGAAGCTGAAGGCGTTTTTTTTTAGGTTTATTTAACCAAAAGTTCAACAGAAGCAAAAACCCAAAACAAAAATCCACAAAATATCAAAAAATATTGAAGGACTAGGAGGGAGGGCACGAAACAAAAGCAAAGTCCAAACCATAAAATAACTCTCTCAGGTCAGGTGGAGAGGGAACCAGGAAGGAGGACAATAAACAAAAATCAAAAAAAGAATCCAAACACAAAAGAAGGTCAAGCAAAGTCTCTGGAGGCCAGCTGTGCGGCCGGAGCCTGGGCAGAGTCTCTGGAGGCCGGCCCTGAGGCCAGAGATGAAGGAAGCCCTCTGTAGGGTGGCCATGAGGACAGCGTCCCTGCTGTAGAAACCTTGGAATATGGAATCCCTGCAGCAGAACCCTTGGAGGACGACGAGGTGAGGAGCGCCTGCTGAGGGGCCTCGGAGATGGACCAGTTCATCAGCGGGCTCAAGGGACTCTGGAGAGGGGACACCAGAGTGGCCTGAGACTAGAAAGGGGACACTAGAGGTACCTGAGCCTGGAGAGGGAACACTAAAGCGGGGCCAGATTTCGAGTCAGTTCAAATTTTTGGGCTATATCGGCGCCTGCAGAGATTCTTCCTTGCCACCGGCCCCACGACTGGCCTCCAGAAACTTTAGGTTGCCTTTTACCCAGGTTTGGTGGGTTATATTTTGGACTTTATTTTTTTGTTTCCTTCCCTCCTCCCTGGGTCCCCCTCCACCCACCCTGGGTGGGTTGTTTTTTTAACATTGTAGGATGTATGGAATCTGCCCTTAAAAGGAATAGTACATTGCTCAAAACATGATTCAGCGCCCGCTGGTCGGAGTTTTTATACTCACCCCCATGCTGAAGTCCACACTCTGGAGTACTTTTGATATCTCAAATGCATCTGGAATCTGGGAGGCTTCTTGCTAGCATCCGTTCTGCTGACATTCAAATAATAGGTCTATGGTTACTTAGACAGATAACAGGAGTCCATAAAGTCCACAAAAACGTTGTTACACGCGATATTCGAGACCATTTTTGCTCAGATCAATGTAAGATCCAAGTGTCGCTGAGTGGGTGGCATCCAGAATTTTCGCGTCAAAAGTCATTTTAGAATGTTTCTTAGAGTTGTTTTCAGTTGTCTATAGGATTTCCTGCACATTTCGTTCCGCTACTTTTGCATTATTGGTGACAGACGCTTTGAGATGAAAGTTTCATCTGGTTTTGGTCTGGCAAGAACGTAGATGCTCTTCCTGAACACCAGAAGTCCTCCGACATTTTTTCCTATCGTTGTTTCTGTTTATGCCGCGGGTAAACAGCCTTCTAAATCTTCTTCGCTTGCATTATTGGCAATTCAGGCGGCTGAATCGCAATTTTGACACTTGGAATACATGGTCACCAGCAGTATGGAGGAATATTGACACGCTTTTTGTGGACTTTATGGACCTTTCTGCCACTTTACTGTTATGCTAGACTTGACCAAACTATTCAGTAAGTGTCTCTCATTACAGCAAGATTTGAAAGAACAGATGCATCACCAGGTTATGAACTGCTATCGGCCATAAACCTCCATTGAGTGAACGCTGCGCTAGAAGGTTCGTTCTATGGGGTAGAGAAGTAGAAAATGAAGCTTGTGGTAATCAAAATGAAATATCATGTTCTACTATTCCTTTTAAGAATGAGGGGTACTATTACGATTTTGATTCTGTTATGTTTTACTTTTGCTACATGTTTTCTTGTGTTTAATTCCTATTTTGTTGGCCATTTTTCTGGATATATTTTAGTTCTCCAGGTTTTTCTTTTTGTTTTCCTCTGTTGCCCTCTTGTGTGTGTTTCCTTTTCCCTTGGCTTCTAGTCGTTGTCTCCACTCACACCTGCTTCCTTATCCAGCTCATTACTCCCTCTGCTGTCACTCTTTGCTGGTTCCTTGTTGTCGCTTGGTTCTGTCGTGGTTCATTTTTCCCTGAGGTCTCTGTGGTTTTTTATTTGTTGTTTTTTTAGTTTGGATTTTTGGATTGCTGCCTCTGTTACATGTGTTTACTCATTAAAACTGCAAGAGGTCACCTCTGCCTCTCAGCCTCTGCATTTGGGTCCTCAAACCTCAACCAAACCGTGACAGTTGCTTTATAATAACTGTCGTAGAACTTGGCTGTCAGATGAAGGCCCCATCATTTTGAAAACTCTAAATCATTTGGGCCTCATAGGGTTTTTTTTCCCTTCTTCTGCCTTTTTATTTTTTCTTTTTAAAACAATTGCAGGTTGTGGGAGAGGCATTAGAGAATTTATTATCTCACATGTACAAGTAGGCAACAATCTGCTAACTTTTTTCACCAGATCAAGAGGAACCTCTCATGGAGCGGGAGAAGATAACTGCTTCTTTTGACGTGCCTGGTAAAGTATTCATTTTTCATCTTCAAACTCCTCCCAACCTGAAATTGAAATCAGCTGATTTTCTGCCATAATTGGTCACATTCACTCAGCTACATTTAATTGAGCAGGAATTTGAAAGAAATGTAATTTTAGGATTAGTTTTACTGTGCCGTACTTTATACTTAACAAATCTTCTTGTAAAGTATCGCTTTTCCAACTCGAGTAAAATCTCTGACTCTCTGTCCTCTGTAAGTAATTTAAACTATTCCAATTTTAGGTAAACAGTAAATAATAAGACCTTGGGTAAAAGACTAAAAAATGACTTATCATCTATCAGTTAGATTAATCATTAATTGATTTTACCATTGATTTGAATGACCTATTATTTAACGAAATTATTAAATTATTAATTAATTATTAATTGTTCTAGTTATTTAATATTTGAAAAGTCTGGTAAAATTGCACAACACTGCGGTACTGTAACACAGAGATGAGAAGATGCTTTTAGCTGAATAATAGGCTATCACTTGGATAGCCAGAAATTGAGTTTTTTTGGATGAAAACTTCTCTTGGTGAAAAAAACAATAAAGGTAGGACAGAATTTATTTGCTTTGCTTGGTTTTTCTGCTGTTTTGGAGGTTTTTGTTAAGTGTGCACTTGCAAATGATCCAACTTTTTCTAATTTCCCTTCAACCAGTTGGGTGGCTGGTTGGCTTTCATTAGCAATGTGTCATTCGGTGCTGCTACTTGTGTTGTCGAAACCTGGCCTACAAAAACACAAGTTGTATATGTGGTTGCTTTTTGGCATGGTGTTGAAGCTGTGGTCAGGGGATATTAGAATGAAGAAGATGGTCCTGTTGAGGATTCTCAGATGAAGCTCTGGGAATAAGTGTGTGTGCCAGTCTCAGAGTTTATTGCAGTAATACTCCCTGCAGGAGTGTATTGCATTTGAGCTTGTCGCAGATATTTGTGATTATGCCCAATATTGAAGCTGGTCTACTGCGGTGACCATTTGTTTGGAGGTTTCATGAGACCCAAAATGCAGAGGTACAGTTCTTAAAAGGCTGGGTTTAACAATGAAAGATCAGGCAGAAAAACAGGTATCCAAAAATCCAACTTAAAAAATCAAACACCAACCAGAACCATGGAGACATCAGGGGAAACCATCAAGAGCCAGGGTGAGAAAAGGTAAGACGAGGAACCAGCAAAGAGGGACTGTAGAGGGAGTGTATTTATGGCTTGACCTCTGAACTAAGGTAGGACTAATGAGCTGATAAGGAGCAGGTGTGACTAGAGCTGATGAGGAAGCCAAGGGAAAAGCTAAACACCAGAGGGCAGCAGAGGACAGACAGAAAACCTAAGCAAATCCTAAATGAATCCAGACACACCAATAAAAGCTTAGAAAACAAGGAAAAACCTGGCTTTAAACTTGAAGCTGAAAACTTAGAGAAAAACAACAGAAACCAAGATTGTTACACCACGGCCTCTACTAGTCTCCAGCTTTGTCAATATCCAATCATATAGAGCCTGGTTTTAGTGAAGTTTCTTCATTTTAAGACAGAGTTGTTCCTCTAATTTGTCATTCGGAGATCAGAAGTTTTGCTTATGAATTGAGTGAAAATGAAAGCAGTTAATACAGTTAAAACTTTTTTAAGGAGCGTTAGCATGCAGAAGAAATCTGTCCTACATAATTAGCATGCAAAGATGCTGTAAGACAAAATGCTGACTTGAGATCGGTCCAAGAATTTTTATAGAGTAAAATGATGAGTCAAAATCTGCTGAAAAGTCTAACACAACAAGATTTGCTGGAGTTGTTTTTAGTAACAGGTCATTAACATCAGGAAGTAGCTGAATTGGAAACAGTGATATTGACAAATGTTTCACTTAGGATTCTGTCAAATTATTTAATTTATGATAGAAGATGATTAAGTCACCTTCCATTTAAATTTATAAAAATAATAAAAATGTAAATTTATAACTAATGTTAATATTACTGAAAGAAACAAAAAAAAAATCTGATCTCAGTGAGTCAGTGAACCTGGGCTGTGGTTGACTGCTCTCTTCTTGTCACAAACACTGTTTGACATCTGTTCATCTGGAGGTTTTTGTTCAGGCTGCAGGGATCATTTCTCACTGTGGGAACCAGCCTTCTGACAGCCACAGTAGTAGAAGGCTTTATGATCGAGTTTAAATGCATTTATTTTTAAGGAACAGCCATTGTGATTTTTTTCAGCAGAGAAATCTTCTTCTAGAGGGTGTCTGTAGCCTTTATATATGTTAGAATTACTGGTATCAAATCTAAGTATCAATCTGAAAGTATCTGGTTCTTTCCACTGGTACCAGTATACATAATCGCCTTTACAGCCACCAGTATCTCCACAGCTGATGGAGACGCTGTCACCAACTCTCCTGGTCAGAGTTAAATCCTCCTGACTCAGCTGTGTTGCCATGGCAGCCAGCGCTGTAGAGACACAGACAGACAGATGAAGGTTAGTGGGACAGTGTTTGTTCCAGGTGGACTTTGTTGGCTCCTGATTGGCTGGAAACACTCACCTGAACACAGACAGCACAGAGCAGCAGCTGGGAGGAAAAGCATTTTGTGCAGTGGTGTTTCCTCTGGTGAACCTGGGGAGAAGTGGCGCTCTGATGCAGCTGAGGCCAAACAAGGACGAGCTGCTAGATCAGACCAGGGCCACGTGGTTTCTAACAGCTCCTAAAGCTCCCATCAGCCCCTGCAGCCCACAGATCAGACTGCTGCTGCTGATTGGCAGCTCAGCTTTAGCTTCTGGATGATGTTATCTTAGTTGTAATGTAAGTGAGTAATAAGGTTTTATTTGTAAAACGTGTTTTCTGTCATGATCTTGGCACTGGTGACTGGCTTGGTTACTCATTTCTTTTACCTGCCTAGCTCCACCCACTTTCTCATCACCGTTCATCTGTGTCACCTGCTCCAGTCTCTATCTAACCTGCTTGCTCCGAGTCATCAGGGCCAGATTATTCTCAAGCCTTGGGTGACAGTTCTCTAGTGTACCTGTTTGGTTTCTGATTGCATGATCCTGACCTGTTCTGTCTTTAGACCTCTTAGCCTGCCTGTCTCTATTCTGACCTGTTGTCTCACCTGTCTTTGGACTGGTGAGGCCTGTTGACCTAACCTGGATCTGCTTCCTGACTTAGACCTGGTTTTCCCTTTGGTAACTGGACTTTTGATCTTCTGGTTCTGAATCCTGAGTACATCCTTGACACCAGCTTTGACTTCCCCATCACCTGGATTATCACCATTACTTCAACTGCTTGGACCTGATCGCCTGCCAGTTCTGTAGTCTTCAAAACTTTAGCGTCTTGAACTCTGTGCAACAACCACTGTGTTTTGTCAGCTTACCGGCTGGAATCAACCTTGTTTTTTTGGGCACAAACTGAACTAAAAAAGCCAGGTTAGTGACTCTGTCAGATTTACATAGTCACTGACCTGTGTTTTCCTTTCTCCAGAGGTTCCTGCCTCAGACGCAGTAGTCGCTGCTACTGCAGATCCACAGTGTGTTTTAATAAAAGCTTTTTGAAGTTATCCCACTGTCTTTCTTGCCTTGAGTACTGGGTCATTTGTTCTGAGCCCTTGCAGTTTTCATAGATAGATGTCATAAAATTCTATGCAGAACGGCAACCTAACACAAGCACTGCAATGTGCCATAGAGAAAACAAAATGCAGTTGATTTATACTGCCCTACAAATCAAAAATGATGTCAGTAACTATTTAGAACTGGGCATGAAGTTTAAACCGAGTAGTTGTAGCTAGATTAATGGTATATTTATTTTCCAAAACAACACAAATTTGAGATAGGATATTTAGTCACTTATCAAAGGATGCTCTGTATATCATGAAAATAATAAAAAATCTATTTTGGACCTAAAATGCGGTTACATCATTTTTGATTTGTAGGGCAGTATACATGCCAATTACAATTAAACAAATTGAATCAACGAAAATGATAAATAGACCATGATAACTATCTGGTGGTCTAGATAAAAGCATGAATTATCAATTTAAAAATATAAAAAAAATATCCATCCAAAGAATTGATGGAAATATATCTTGGGTCCAAATTACTCACCACATTATAAAAAATATCTCTGTGCTTAGTGGTTATTGTAACAATTTTGTCCTGCAGACAGGCCTGGAGGTTCAGTATGCTGACTGACTTAGTTTTTACCCTTAAAGCCTGACTGGTGACAGCCTGAAGAAAAAACATGGGCCCCCCTTCCAATGGGCTCACCATCTGAGTTAGTATGAAGGATTCTGGCAAAAATTAGTCTGACCAGGCTTGACACAATGCTCAGGCTGGAGTTGGTAATTATCTCACTCTGGAGTTAGTCCTGTTGAGAGGCTCAGAGAAGGACAGGGCATTCTTGTTGCTCTTTACTTGGTAACTGTATGTTGGGATTTGCCATGGAGAAAAATAGGGTAACCTCCCTTTGCCTTCATAAGGGAGAATTGGTCAAGACTGTTTAATGTTCTTATTGACTGATCATAAGTTGAGATCACCAACCCTTTTTGGAATTTTTTGAGGGGGTATTGGAGAGTGCCCCTCCTGGGGACTCCCTTGTTTTGATGGGGGACTTCAACGTGACACCTGGTGGGGTGTGGTTGAGAAGAATGGCCTTGCTGATCTGAATCCTGTGTTGTTCAGCTGTTTGACTTCTATCATGAATTCTATCATAGAATATTCATACCAAACACCATGGTCAAGTATAAGGGTGTCTATGTCCTCTTGGCACCAGGATGCTCTAGGCTATAGTTCAATTATCAACTTTGGTTAAAGAACACATCCTCTCCAGTCTGCCGCCAACATTCGACCCGTTCCAGTTTGCCTACGGACGCAACCGCCTCACTGAGGACGCCATCTCTGCTGCTCTCCACCTGAGCCTGGCACATCTGCAGGAGAAGAACACTTGTGTGGATGGGATTAAATTGAGTTCAGACAATAAGGTATAAAATCTTGGTGTTGTTAGGTTTTCAGTTTGTGGGGGTTGTTTTTGTTCTTTTGCAGTTCTTTTGCAGTTCTTTTGCAGACCCATCATGACAGGTTTTATTTTTTATCAGGGCCTTTAATTTAAATCCCATATCAAAGAGGTTTCTAAGATATCTTTCTTTCATCTGCGGAGGAACATTGCACAAATTACTTAAATATCACTGCCCAGGGGTGATGCTGTGAGAAACTAGGCTGTGCATTTTGTTACTTTACAAGAGCTGGACTATTTTAATTCTTTTACTAATATGGGAAGCACAAACTGTGGATTTAAAGGCCTATATCTGATCAAAATGCACAGGGCCAGAGTTCAGATGAAAAAAAAGAGATAATATCTCTCTCTCCCTGTCCCATACTCTTCATTTGGCTTCTATTTAAATCAATTAAATGACAGTCCTGATCAAAAATAACTTGTAGCTTAAGATTTTTCACCTTATTCTCTGAAATGAGATGAGTTTAATCTGTTCATTTTAACCTGTAACTGAGAAGCAAACCATGTTTTCTCAAACTTCTTGCATTATAATACCAACTTGTTTAAACTTTCAATCTGCTCCAATCTTTAGCTGAAAATGCTCCTATGTCTAATGAACAGATTTTTCGGTGTCATCTCTAATTTTTTTTACCGACCCGTCACCTAACTTTTACATAAGCATCTATAGTAGCTGCTGGTTAATTTCACTGAGTGCTGCTGTGTTTGATCCTCAAACCATATAGCTACATTCTAAGCAGTGAAATGAATTTCATGTCTGCTTTTCGCAAATTATGTGCTCATGTTGGCCTCAACAGGCAATAATCTAAAGTTCTTGATGGATTGGTTCTCATCTGAGTGTGAAGTTGCAGGGATGAGGATCAGTGCCTCCAATTCCGAAACAAAAGCTGCAACAGATATACATAAAATCCACAACGGAAATATAAAACTACAACAGAAGTTACACAACAGTTGGTCGTTATACACATAGACATTATATACACATAGACATTGGATGCTGTCGGCAGCGGGGCCGAGAGTGCGTAGAGAGCAGCCATCTTGGATGGGACCACAGTTGGCCCTTTAAAAAATGAAATTGTCTAGAGCTGTTTTAAATGAAATTTCGTATACACTTGTGTATACAAAATGACAAAATAAATCTAAAGTCTAAAGTAAAAAAATTTGGTAATGTACAATTTATTTAAAAACAAAATAATAACCTTACTCTCTTTTATTAATTACATTACAACCATCAAAGATTATTTAAGATTAATCCTGAAAAATACTGAATAATAATAATAATAAACGTGATCTTATATAATGACATAAAGCTTTGTGTTTATCATATTCATATTTAATTCCACAACTTTGTATATATTTTATTCGTTTTGAGTTCACTTTAAATTGTTTTAATCTGAATAAATATGTGTAATCTAACTGAAAGGTAATTTTCTTTTAAGGGGTTGTGACATGTAAGAGATTATTTTAATAGTATCTCTAGCTCATCTTTCATGTGATTAAAATGAGATCTAAGGAGCCTCCTATTTATTCTAACAGCAGCTGTCTGAACTGTGGTCTGATCCAAGATGGCCCTCTTGGCATCGGCCAGATGTTAGGCATCTGTATATAATGTCTGGGTGTGTAACAACCAACTTCTGTTGTGGTTTTTATATTTCCGTTTTGCCGTTATATTTTCGTAGTTGGTTTATATTTTCGTTGCAGCTTTTTTTATTTGTGTTGCAGCTTTTGTATTTGTGTTGTCAGGCGTGACATTGGATGGATGGATGGATGGATGGATGGATGGATGGATGGATGGATGG
>JAGKQL010000071.1:1774852-1858834 GCA_018398635.1 Cyprinodon brontotheroides | reverse complement strand
GATGGATGGATGGATGGATGGATGGATGGATGGATGGATGGATGGATTACAATATGCAGTTCAGAACCCATCAGCAGAAGTATTAATCAATGATAAACCAGTAAGAGCAAACTATGACTTTACACATCATAAACCTGCTAATGTTTTCTTCTATGATTACATCTAATATATTTCTCAAGTTTTATGAATCTTAAATCATTTTACATTTCAAATATCCTGTTATCCTTTTGTCTTAGTGATGTTTCTAATAATAAAGTTTAAAAGGCATAATGCTATCTAAAAGCCAAAGTCTTTTAGGGCAACTCTCTAGGCCTCGTGGCCAAGGATCTGGTTAGGCCCGAGCTGAATACCTCTAATGGATAAGGACTCTTGAGCCAGAGCGGATGTGATCACCATAATATACTTTATTTGAATGTTCCTGGCAGTAAGGAAGGAAGATGTGGCAAGATGCTTCCTATCTCCATTGCATATAGCATAGCAACAAATAGAGAGTTTAATGTTTCCCTAGATGTGCACATGCAAGCTGCATCTTTTTTTAACAAGGACATATCTCAACCTACCTTTGTGTCCTAATGTGCATTTTCATCACCATGTTGCGGTGTTTACACGGATTAGCTGTCTACGTATGCCCAGTGGTTGTGTCAGGGGGTTTGATGTGTTTGTTTCTAAATTATCTACCTGGTTGTAAACACTGTGTCCAACATGGGTGTCAAACATCAATCTATATTAAAATTTTTAGAGAGGTTCCAAATGGGATAAGAACTAAACTTTTTTTTATTAACAATTTGACTAAGGCATTGCATCTTTTTGCTGCTGGCCTAGTAAATTCAATTCAATTCAATTCAGTTTATGTATATAGCGCCAGATTCACAACACATGTCATCTCAAGGCACTTTACAGTTCAACCAGATCATCCAGTCAAATTGATACAAAGTTTTCTATCTAAGGAAAACCAGTTGATTGCATTGACTCATTGACTCAAATACAATCCCTCACACTAAGCATGCTTGTAGCGACAGTGGAGAGGAAAAACTCCCTTTCAACAGGAAGAAACCTCCAGCAGAACCAGGCTCAGTGTGAGCGGCCATCTGCTGAGGCCCACTGGGGTTCAAGGAGACAGAAGCAGAGACACAAAAAGCAGCTGTAAAAGGCGGCCCCGTCCAGGAAACACACAGCCAGGCAGAGCTCCGAGCCAGCTCCCATTCCAGAGGATGAAGAGAGCACATCCACTCAGTCACGGTCAGAGAAACAGGACCACACTGGAAAACAGGACGATCTCCAACATCTATAAACAAGGGTGCTGATGGCAGCACAGCTGATGTTTCTCTCCAGGATGACGTCACAGCCAAACAGGAACAGACGAGGGAAATCTACTCTAAGGAAAAGCAGAGAGAGCAGAACGTTAGAGATTGAACTAACAGATTCTGCAGAATAGGAGAACAGAGCGAGAATGTAGCAGAATGATGGAAAGGGGTCCCTATGTCCTCCAGCAGTCTAAGCCTATAGCAGCATAACTATAGAGATAGCTCATGATAACCTGAGCCACCCTAACTATAAGCTTTATCAAAAAGGAAAGTTTTAAGCCTAGCCTTAAAAGTAGACAGGGTGTCTGCCTCACGGACTAAAACTGGTAGTTGGTTCCACAGGAGAGGAGCCTGATAACTAAAAGATCTGCCTCCCATTCTACTTTTAGAAATTCTAGGAACCACTAGTAAACCTGCAGATTGAGAGTGAAGTGCTCTGTTAGGAACATAAGGAACAATCAGATCTCTGATATCAGATGGAGCTTGGCCTTTTAAGGCTTTATTTGTGAGAAGGAGGATTTTAAATTCTATTCTGGATTTAACAGGAAGCCAATGAAGAAAAGCCAGGATAGGAGAGATATGATCTCTCTTTTTAATTTTAATTAGAACTCTGGCTGCAGCATTTTGGATCAGCTGAAGGCTTTTAACTACAGTTTGTGGACTTCCTGATAGTAAAGAATTACAATAGTCCAGCCTTGAAGTAACAAATGCATGGACTAGTTTCTCAGCATCACCCCTGGACAGGAGATTTCTCATTTTTGCAATATTCCTCAGATGAAAGAAGGAAATTCTAGAAACCTCTTTGATATGGGATTTAAATGACAGGTCCTGATCAAAAATAACACCAAGATTTTTTACTTTATTATAGATTTATTACTTTATTATTTTTTAAATCAATGCCACAGAAAAATGTTGTGCTTGTTTGTCACCTCTTCTTTTCATGGAGTGCTCATATTTATCATAGATGGAAAAACTCTCACTTATCCTTGCCCCTTATATTTCTAAGTCAAGCTGCCATCTTTACATACTGACACTCTTATATTGGTCCATATTCATTTACAAATTCAACCGTTCAAGTTGAATTATACTTATAACATAAAAAATATTACCAAAAGCACAGTTCTCATTACATTTAGTGTAAAAACAGTATGTACTGAGCTCAGCAAAATAAAAATAAAAAATATTCCTTTTCTGAAGTCATTCCACCTTGCACATACTTCAGCAGGTAATGACACTCTCTAAGACGTTCACACTTGGGAATTTTAAAACTTTATTAAAATCATTAGTAAATATATCTGGAGGTTTTTGTACTTTTTCAGTTAACCCTGTTTCTGTTATGTTGTTGATCTTTAGAATGGATTGTATGATTACTGCTCTTCTTTATTTTCATTTTCTCAGATGTCTCCTCTTACTTTGATTGGTTCTGGTGCAGTGTCTTTTGGTTACCTAAAGATAGTTAAAGCAGAGATCGTTATACTGCCATCTGGTGATTTATGGGTTTCCTACTTATCACTTGTTTACAAGTCTCAAAAAACACAGAGACTTGTTTCTGTTCTTACAAGAAAAATATATTTTACCACATTTGTTTATTTCTAATTTCCCTTGTGGATTATCTTTATGTTTTTGTACTATATCGTTTTGTGTAAGCTTATAAAATATAAAACACTAAGATTGAATTAAAAATTCCAAGAATATTCAGTCTAGAGTTGTTATATATAGAAATAAACCAAAAGACCTCTATAAAATACTTGGAAAACGCCATCAAGCTTAATTTATTCTCCTTTAGGAAAGATGAACTACACCACACACACATCTGCTCATCTGCAGGTTTTTGTTCAGGCTGCAGGGATCATTTCTCACTGTGGGAACCAGACTTCTGACAGCCACAGTAGTAGGAGGCTGAATGAACAAACTTAACAAGATCTATCTTCAACAAACAGCCGTTTTTAGTTTTCTCAGCTGAGAAATCTTTTTCCTGGGGATGATTGTACGTTCTTTCAACAGCACCATCACTCCTTTTGATGCGGAGAATAATTTTGAATCCAGCGTCTTTTTTCTGGTACCAGTAAGCATAAGATGAGGTACACTGATCAGTTCCTTCACAGCTGAAAGAGACGCTCCCATTAATTTTACGGCTCAGAGTTAAATCCTCCTGAGTCAGCTGTGTTGCCATGGCAGCCAGCGCTGTAGAGACACAGACAGACAGATGAAGGTTAGTGGGACAGTGTTTGTTCCAGGTGGACTTTGTTGGCTCCTGATTGGCTGGAAACACTCACCTGAACACAGACAGCACAGAGCAGCAGCTGGGAGAAAAGCATTTTATTGCAGTGGTGTTGTTCCTCTGGTGAACCTGGGGAGAGGTGGCGCTCTGATGCAGCTGAGGCCAAACAAGGACGAGCTGCTAGATCAGACGAGGGCCACGTGGTTTCTAACAGCTCCTCAAAGCTCCCATCAGCCCCTGCAGCCCACAGATCAGACTGCTGCTGCTGATTGACAGCTCAGCTCCAGCTGCTGGATGCTTTCAAAAACTGTTTTGCAATAACGACTTGCAATTTTAGCCATTGCAATGCATCTGTTTGATGGTAAATGGAGATAAATACGAATAACGTTTCTTTATGGTAGTATGCTCTAAACTCCATCAGGTAAATGTAGCTCATAGAAATTACCAAATAAGTAGTAAAATAAGGGACTCCGAGAACAATAGACAACTAGAGGTTAAACTAAAGGGTGACTTGTATCTCCATGTGTATTATTAGTATGTAATGCATATGAGGAGAGTAGGAGGACTCAGAAACAAGCATTCAAACAACAGAAAGAAACTCTAAACTAAATATTTGCTATCAATAAAATTAAGAAAATCTGCTTCCAAGAATGGAGTCAGTTTTTTTGTTTGTTTTTTTTTTTGTCAATCGGCCATTTCTCTCCTTTCCATCAGCAGTTGGCAAATGGATCAAAAACATGTTTTGTCTCGGTTTGACACCAGACAGAAGTAAAATAAAAGGCTGCAACCACAGCTTGTGTTAAGCCGGGCATACACTGTACGATTTTTTGCCCTTTTCGGGCCGATTCTCCAGTCATGCGAGAATTTGCTGTGTTGTGTAGTATACAAGGGGTAACAAGGGGCGATCAGGCTCTAAACACCACCTCCCGATCAGGATTCGCAACGCAGGGAGCAAATCAAACATGTTTGAAATTCAGCCGGCCGTCTGAAGGTGGTCGTGGACTAATTCTGCTGTCGAAGCAGAGCTAAGAGCAGATTTACCAGAACCTCAAGCACTGCGCATGTGCAAACACAGGAGTTCTTGTTCGTCCTCTTCCAGATTGACGAGTCGGTGTGATTTTTGGACCAACAGTGTGAGCAGGTAGATCACATCAGAGGGTCGCACATTGTGAGATCATGTATCGTTAATTTTTAAATCCTGCGGTTTCGTCATACAGTTTGAGTTGTGGCTACGTGTAACAATTGAAAAAAATTGCACAGTATATGCACAGCTTCAGGTCATGGAAACATTTGTTCTTTAGGATTAACCGAATTCCGACGGTCAGTTCTAAAAAGTTCTGTTTATGTTATCATGCAGCTCATGCAGTACATTTTGACTTACTCTTAAAATTGCAATATTCATGACATGATTCAATTAAATTCAGTTTATGTATAGCGCCAATTCACAACACATGTCATCTAATAGCGCAATCCTTCTAATAAAGATGTGCGTGGCTCTCAGTTTAGAAACATCCAAGTTCAACGTATTCCATAGCGCAGTATGACAGGCAGATCATATCGGCTCATTTCTTTCTTTTCATGCCTTTTAGAAAACAAGAACAATCGATAGCGGTCAAAAACTGTATGCCTGAATCCAAGAGCTCACCAGGGCCAAATAGCAAACTTCAATAAATTCCAGGTGCTGCAGTCACCTGTCTATAAGGAAGGGGTGAATGCGAGAAACAGTGTCATTTATGCAAAGCAGCAAAAATAAAAGTAAACAACTCATTATTTCAGAATTAAAGGGTTCATAGAAGGATTATAAAGGGTATTTGCTGCTGGGCCTTAAGATCTCTTTTCAGGTGTCTGCTGTAAACTTCTATTAAACTAGAGGTCCTCCTGTTTAATCTTGGAGGTGGACAGAGTTTACATGTTTGACAGTGTTTTTTCTTTCACTGTCCTACAATCTCTTTATGCATTTTAAAATAACATAATTCAAATATTAATGCAAATTCTTTTCTAAACTGCAAGTTTAGTTTCCTTTTTTGAATACTTCTTCAAAAGCAAATGGGTTGTGCACAGCCGAAAAAAATTCAAGCAGTCACAGAAAGGCCAACTTGAGCCTAACCAAGGAGCTTTAATGCTTCCTTGGTTAGGCCAGTTTTTAGTCAGATTACAGCCCCTCTCACTGCATTAACTTCCTCTAAGGTTCCTTTTTGTTCATGGCTCCAAAGCGGTTCAAGGAACGAACACAAAAAAAATGGAAACAAGCGGAATTTTACTAAAAACAGAAACGAAAACAAAATGGTCTTCTACTTTTCAGGAACAGAAATGTAATTCTGAAACAGTCCAAAAATATGACTGTTAGGTTAATTGGTTTCTCTAAATTCTCCTTAGTTGTGACTGTTTGCGTGAATGGTTGTTTTTCCTGTTTGTCTCTGTGTTGCCCTGGGATGGACTGGCGACCTGTTCAGGGCGTTCCCTGCCTCTCACCCGTAGACAGCTGGAGATAGACACCAGCACTCCTCACGACCCCGCTTGGGATGGCAGAAAATCGATGGATGGTTGGACAATACTGGATAAGTAATGACAGATAACAGCGGTTAAAAGATTTAAAGATTATATAGAGCTGTAGTTGAGAAGTGCGTGTAAGTGATGTTGGATCTGTGGACGTGTGTGTGAGGACAGTCCATATGTTAGACGGAGGGTTTCTGCAGGGTGAGTGAGTCTTTGGTGATTTTCCCAGCCCTTTTCAGACACCACTTCCTGTAGATGTCCTTGATGGCAGGGAGCGGTGCCCCGGTGCTAGTTTATTCTGAATTAATAAAATATTCTCATTCAGTGCTTTGTACTGTGAAAAGTTGAATGTGCTGACAACAAAACCAAACCAAACTCTTGAATGGAAATGAAATGTATTAACCAATGGATGCCTGGATTTTGAGTCACACAAAATTAAAGTGGAAAAACATTACAGATTGATCCAGCTTTGATGTAATGTCCTCAAAATTAAGTTCAGTAATGTGTGTGGCCTCCATGTGCTTATGGCCTCTCTACAATGGCTGAGCATGCTATTGATGTGTGCTGATGGTTTCCTGAGGGCTCTCCTTCCAGACAGGACTAAAGTATCCGCTAAGTCTTGCAGAGTTTGTGGTGCAACGTGTCGTTGTTTATATGGATTAAGACAAGATATCCCGGATGTTCTCAATCGGATATAGGTCTTCATCTTGCATGAAATGCTGACACAGTATGATGTCTGGCATTGTCCTGCATAAGGAGGAACCCAGGGCAAACCAAACCAGCATATGGTCATACAAGCAGTGGTGGGAGACGCACTCAACAGTAGTACTTGATTGCTACTCATACTCAAAATTTTACTCAACTACAAGTAAAAGTTACTTGGTCAAAAATCTACTCAAGTTGAAGTACCAAAGTACTCACTTAAAAAAAAATAAAAATACTGAAGTATTCAAAAGTAGATGCATTTAAAAGTACTTACATTTTCAAAAGTACAAATTATTTTTTTAAATATCAATAAGATTCTGTCTAAGTTTTTGAGTAATTTTAAAAAACCTTTTATCTTTCAGACACCACCTGATGTATTGATGCATAGAATCTCTGCTACAGATTCTATACCACCTGTAATGAACTTTAGCATAAAAATGCCACAAAAAAATAAAGACATCTATTCTGATTATTATATCTTATTTAAAAACAAACAGGAATGTCTTGATTGTCATCACACTTTCACTAAGGGATAGGGGTTTAAAGTTGAATCTATTAAAAAAAAAAAAGGAACTGCAGACACTGATTTGAGAACTGACACTATAATAACATTTACAAAACTACTAATAATAACTGCCCTGGAGTTTCTACACATTTGTGGAACAAAATACATTAATCTCTAAAACAGTGGTGTCCAAATTGAGGGCTGACATCTTTGCTGCACGCAAATTGCATTTCAGGAAGAAAAACAGCAACAGTGGATTAAAAATGCTTCAAGCTGGAGCAAGCAACAAGTAACTAGCAGCTTCCTCGAAATGTAGTGGAGTAGAAAGAACAATATTAGACTTTGAAATGTACAGGAGTAAAAGTTATAAGTAACTCCCCCAAATAATTACTCCAAGTATAGATAATTTTAAAAAAGTACTTAAGTACAGTACATGAAGAAAATGTACTTTTGTAACTTTCTGATGGGGTTCCGATGATCTCATCTTGGTACCTAATGGCAGTCATGCTACCTGTCTCAAAGCACATGGAGACCTGTGCGGCCCTCTGAAGAAAACCCTCCCATTATTACTGATTACTGACCAATTGTCAAAACCCGATCATCCTGAAGGATGTTACAGGCAACAGATCACTCTCCCTGAGGTGTCTCACAGAGTCTGTCGTCGCTGTCTGTCACGTATGTGCTTAGTGTAAACCTGCTTTTATCTCTGAAGAGCATTTTCACTAAGCCAGTGGCTTAACAATTTAACAGTTAGTTCAGATTTCTGGTCAATGTCAAATGGCACACACCCTGCACCCATGTTGCAGCTATGAGCACAATATTAATCTCTGCAATGGACAAGGGAAGTGCGCGTTATGGGGGGAAAAATGAGGAACATATAGGAGATATATTTCAGCAAAAGATAGTTGGCTGGAAAATGTACAGCCAGCGGCGGCTGAGTTCGAGGAGTATATCTTGACACTAGCCCAATGACGCTTGATTAAGACATAAAAAAGAAATAAAATTATTAAATTGTAAAATGTAAATATTTCAAAATGTATTTGATAGTATATTTGCATGGAAAATATCTCTTTAACGTCTGTCACATGTGACTTAGTGTAAAGCTGTTTTGTATCTCTGAAGAGCATTTGATGCCAGTGGCACATTTACTTCTCTGAGGGGCTCATATGTGAAACACATTCCACCATGTCCATGAGCTCGAAGCACAACCCCTTCGTGTGGACAAGGGTATTCTCAGTTTAGGGGGATATTTATGAACATATAGGAATATATTTCAACAGTGGTGGCTGGCTAATTGGGCCAGCAGCTGGCAAGGGCGCCGCCCCACTAGCCCAATGACTTTGATTAAGACATCAAAAAAGAAATAAAAATTAAATTGTAAAATGTAAATATTTCAAAATGTATTGATATATTTGCATGGAAAATATCTCTTTAATGGCGAGTAAAGCTGTTTCATTTATCATTGGATTGTTGACACATTTGCTTCTTGAGGCGCAAACATCTTGCCCATAGACTGTCCATGCGCAGTAATGCAAAAGATAGGATCATCCCAGGGCACAGGTGAGCTGAAAGCAGATTTGCACACCACCTCTTGCTACAGCACAGGTGTCACATTCGTCCGTTAGAATGTGCGGCTGATTGACAGGTTTACAGAATTGTTTAGCAACAAGGCTTGGCTAACTGCATGCAGCGAGGCTACCCTTTATTCTGCTTCCCTGCCTCCTTATCATATCAGGATCTGACGCATCATGAATTAAGACAGATAGGACTGATTTAAAGAACTTTTAAGAAAATGTTTTATAATGTTTTTCTTCTTGGCGTTCATGTAAATTAGGGTGACTAGTGTTATGGAAGAAAATATTCTAAAATAGTTAACTTTGAAAAAAGTTTGCAGCTCCTCTGCTTTCGCACATACATCCCGAGGCCTCACGGCAGGGGGCCAGGCCGTGATTACCAGACCAACAATCGTGGCGGAATGCAGAATCACAATTTAATCTCAGCTTGAAACGACACAGTTAACAACAAAACTACTTGGAACCAACGAAATACACATTCCGGTATATGCAGGGAATTAAAGAAGGAAAGTAGAAAAAGAGGGCGAAACTTGGCACGCGTTTTTAGGAGGCACGATTATAACTTACTTTCAAAACCAGTGACATCTACAGAAGATTTTTAAAAATCATTGCGAACTTTTCACCAATAGCAGGTATGTCTTTCAGCATCTATAAATGACTAAGTTAAAATTACCTCAAACCGGCCAGCCAGGAAGCTTCACGCCCCGGACGCTCAGAAAAACGCAGAACTTCCTAATTTAAACCAAAATCGAGGCCATTTGCTCTTTTGTTTAACAAAAGCGGGAAACCAATCTCAAGAATTCTAGAATTCTAAGGTCATCTGGCTAAGGAAAACATAAGATAAGATTTCACTGATAGCTGTGGAATTCGGGGCCTCTCCTGCTATAAATTCTCAGGAACAAACTTAAATTCAGTCATTTGGTTCATGGAAAGGTTATCTTCACAAACCCAGTTTTGCTCTTCTGCACTCTTCACCCCAAAAGATTGAATCCTGCCTCAAACCAAAAATAACATATTGAATCAACAGAACATGAGGTACAATTCCTTTTTCTCACCTATGAAACATAATATTCAATCCTAAGTATACAAGCTAACACATTTTCCAAAACCCCATTTAGCATAGATCCTGAGCAATTTTCTAATACTAAACAAAACATTTTCATTCAAACAATTTCCATTTGATTCTGATATTGTCACAGATAGTACAATTTTCAAATACATTCATCATCTACCGAACTAGTTAATTCTAAAATTAGATAATACAATTTTCATTTAAAAACATGCTATTAGTACTTAGAAAAATGTCTTTAAAAGAGCTAAATGTTGGTGTTTGGCAATTTAAAGATTTGTGTTAGGTTTTGCATACACAGATGTTAATTTAGGAAGACTTTTGATCCTTCACCTTCAGGGCAAAACAGACACATACTCTTAGGGCTCAAGTACAACACTTCCCACCAGGAGATATCATTTTAGCAAGCTCCCTCATGCCTGGAGAATGGCAACAGGGCCTCATTTGCTGAGAGACTCACATGGTCCCTGTGCTTTTTAAATTGCTTGCCATCAGCCGGTTTTGAAGTTTTAAATCAGTAACGGCTTTCCGAATTAAGAGTGAAATATATTTCCCAAATAGGAGTGTTTAAACATACCTTTCCCATGCCATGGAATTAACTTCATGGTAAAGCAAAATAAATAATTTTTCTAAGCTGTTTCCCTTGAACAAAATACTCCAGGACTTGTTGCTAGCACTCAGACTTTCCAAATGGAAGTCCAAGGATTTTTTGGTTGACTGCCTCAAAGCTTACATTCACATAGCTTCCTACAGGGGCATTTGTGATTAGATTGCCACTCCACTCCACTCACTACCATTCCAGGTTTTTCTGTATGGCAAATTAGTTATGCCCTTCGCCCCCCAGGAATCTAATCACTTTGCAAGTATGTGTGTAAGTGTGTGTGGCTGAAAGTAAAGAGAGTTTGCTTGCTGCTATTCTACCCCTGAGTGTGACAGTAATTGGACCCAAACAAGACAGACAGATCTGAATGATTTGAGTTCTAACAGTCTTTATTAATAAACTGCGTTTGGCTGTTCGTTAGCTGGAGTGGATAAACTGGATCCTCTGATTCCGAATTCAGTCCGATCCCAGAGGGATGTGAGGAATCCGGGAAGGAGATTGTCCTTCGCTTGTGGCGGGCGCCGCCCCCGGACCTCTGGGAGATGAGCGGAGCTGATGCCAAGCGACGCAGAGGAGCAGCTGTGTCCAGAAGGACATTTCGGCCAGTGTAAATTGTAGTAGCATCGGTTTAGCGTTTCACCCCATTATGCACCCAGCAAAGCAGCCGCTCTCCCTGTCCTCCTCGCACACTGTAGTCCTCCTGCTCAGCCCCTCCCCTACCCGATATTTCTTTGCACATGCGCAAATGAGCTTCCGGTACAGATGGCGCCTTAGGTACAGATCAGGTACTCACATCGCTCTTCTGCGCTTGGAGAACTACGGCTCAGCCCGTGCCCGCTTTAACGGTGAGGAAGCGTTTAAAACTACCAGTAAGTAAATAAGTCAAATCATCAAAGGGGGATATGTGAACTGTAACATTATAATGTTAAAGCAGCTTTTAGTGTGTTTTAGACACAGTTATGTAGCTAACTGGATGAGTTGGTGATTGTGGATGGATGGTCAATATTCAGACATGAAGAGACAGTCCACAGAAATCTGTTCTGATTTTAAGAAGAATTACAGCAGAAGCAGAGAAAGAGATGGGCAACCAGTGAGGAGGAGCAGGAGGAGGAGGAGAAGAGAGAGGAGGAGAAGGAGGGGGACCAGGAGGATGAGGAGAAGAGAGAGGAGGAGAAGGAGGGGGACCAGGAGGATGAGGAGAAGAGAGAGGAGGAGAAGGAGGAGGACCAGGACAGGAGGAGAAGAGAGAGGAGGAGCAGGAGGAGGAGAGAGAGGAGGAGAGGAGAAGAGAGGAGGAGGAGAAGGAGGAGGAGAAGGAGAGGAGGAGGAGAAGAGAGGAGGAGAGGAGAGGAGAGAGGAGGAGAAGGAGGAGGAGCAGGAGGATGAGGAGAAGAGAGAGGAGGAGAAGGAGGAGGACCAGGAGGATGAGGAGAAGAGAGAGGAGGAGAAGGAGGAGGACCAGGAGGAGAGGAGAGAAGAGAGAGAGAGGAGAAGGAGGAGGACCAGGAGGATGAGGAGAAGAGAGAGAGGAGAAGAAGGAGGAGGAGGAGAGATGAGGAGGAGGAGAGAGAGAGGAGAAGGAGGAGGAGCAGGAGGATGAGGAGAAGAGAGGAGGAGGAGAAGGAGGAGGAGACAAGAGAGAGAGGAGAAGAGAGGAGGAGAAGGAGGAGGAGGAGAGGATGAGGAGAAGAGAGGACCAGGAGAAGGAGGAGGAGAGGAGGAGGAGAAGGAGGAGAGAGGAGGAGGAGAGGAGGAGAGGAGGAGGATGAGGAGAGGAGAGAGGAGAGAGAAGGAGGAGGACCAGGAGGATGAGGAGAAGAGAGAGGAGGAGAAGGAGGATGGCCAGGAGGATGAGGAGAAGAGAGAGGAGGAGAAGGAGAAGGAGAGGAGGAGAAGGAGGAGGAGGAGAAGAGAGAGGAGGAGGAGGAGAAGAGAGAGGAGGAGGAGGAGGAGGAGCAGGAGGATGAGGAGAAGGAGAGGAGGAGAAGGAGGAGGAGGAGGAGGATGAGGAGAGGAGAGAGGAGGAGAAGGAGGAGGAGGGAGGAGAGGAGAAGAGAGAGGAGGAGAAGGAGGAGGGAGGAGGAGAAGGTGAGGAGAGAGAGAGAGGAGGAGAAAGGAGGAGGAGAGGAGGAGGATGAGGAGAAGAGAGAGGAGGAGAAGGAGGAGGAGGAGGAGGATGAGGAGAAGAGAGAGGAGGAGAAGGAGGAGGGAGGAGGAGGGAGGAGAACAGGAGGAGAGAGAGAGGAGGAGAGGAGGAGAGAGGAGAAGAGAGAGGAGGAGAGGAGGAGGAGAGGAGGAGAGAGGAGAGAGAGAGAGGAGGAGAAGGAGGAGGAGGAGAAGAGAGAGAGGAGGAGAGGAGGGGAGGAAGGAGGAGGATGAGGAGAAGAGAGAGGAGGAGAAGGAGGAGGAGCAGGAGGATGAGGAGAAGAGAGAGGAGGAGAAGGAGGAGGAGCAGGAGGATGAGGAGAAGAGAGAGGAGGAGAAGGAGGAGGAGGAGGAGAGAGGAGAGGAGGGGAGAGGAGGATGAGGAGAGAGAGAGAGGAGAAGGAGAGAGGAGGAGAAGAAGGGGGACCAGGAGGATGAGGAGAAGAGAGAGGAGGAGAAGGAGGAGGACCAGGAGGATGAGGAGAAGAGAGAGGAGGAGAAGGAGGGGGAGAGCAGGAGGAGAAGAGAGAGGAGGAGAGAGGAGGAGGAGAAGGAGGAGGAGGAGAAGAGAGAGAGAGGAGAAGGAGGAGGACCAGGAGGATGAGGAGAGAGAGAGAGGAGGAGAAGGAGGGAGGGGCAGGAGGATGAGGAGAAGAGAGAGAGGAGGAGGAGAGAGGAGAGAGGAGGAGGAGAAGAGAGAGGAGGAGAGGAGGAGAGGAGAGGAGAGAGAGGAGAGAGAGAGAGGAGGAGAGAGGAAGAGAGAGGAGAGAAGAGGAGAGGAGGAGGAGAGGAGGAGAAGAGAGAGAGAGGAGAAGGAGGAGGACCATAGGAGAGGAGAAGAGAGAGGAGGAGAAGGAGGAGGAGGAGGAGGAGGAGAAGGAGAGGAGAGAGGAGGATGAGGGGAAGAGAGAGGAGGAGAAGGAGGAGGACCAGGAGGATGAGGAGAAGAGAGAGAGGAGGAGAAGAGAGAGGAGGAGAAGAAGGGGGAGGAGGATGAGAGAGAGAGAGAGAGGAGAAGGAGGAGGACCAGGAGGATGAGGAGAAGAGAGAGGAGGAGAAGGAGGAGGACCAGGAGGAGAGAGGAGAAGAGAGAGAGGGGAGAAGGAGGAGGACCAGGAGGATGAGGAGAAGAGAGAGGAGGAGAAGGAGGAGGGGCGCAGGAGGATGAGGAGAAGAGAGAGGAGGAGAAGGAGGAGAGGAGGAGAGAGGAGGAGAGAGAGAGAGAGAAGGAGAGGGGACCAGGAGGATGAGGAGAAGAGAGAGGAGGAGAAGGAGGAGGACCAGAGGGTGAGGAGAAGAGAGAGGAGGAGAAGGAGGAGGAGCAGGAGGATGAGGAGAAGAGAGAGGAGGAGAAGGAGGAGGAGAAGGAGGAGGAGGAGAAGAGAGGGGAGGAGAGAGGAGAAGAGAGAGGAGGAGAGAGAGAGAAGAGAGAGGAGGAGGAGGAGGAGGAGGAGGCAGGAGGATGAGAGAGAAGAGGAGGAGAAGGAGAGGGAGGAGAGAGAAGAGAGGATGAGGAGAAGAGAGAGAGGAGAAGGAGAGGGAGGATGAGAGAGAGGAGGAGGAGAGAGAGGAGGAGGAGGAGAGAGAGGAGGAGAGAGAGGAGGAGGATGAGGAGAGAGAGAGAGGAGGAGGAGAGAGAGAGAGAGAGAGAGGAGGAGAGGAGGAGAGGAGGATGAGAGAAGGAGAGAGAGAGAGGAGAGAGAGAGAGAGAGAGGAGAAGAGAGAGGAGAGAGAAGGAGGAGGAGCAGGAGGAGAGGAGAAGAGAGAGGAGGAGAAGGAGGAGGAGAGGAGGAGGAGAAGGAAGAGAGAGAGGAGAGAGGAGGAGAGAGGAGGATGAGGAGAGAGAGAGGAGAGAGAGGAGGGGAGCAGAGGAGAGAGAGAGAGAGAGAGAGAGAGAGAGAGGGAGGAGAAGGAGAGAGAGAGGAGAGAGGAGAAGAGAGAGGAGGAGAAGGAGAGAGACCAGGAGGATGAGGAGAAGAGAGAGGAGGAGGAGAGGAGAGAGAGAGAGAGGAGAGAGAGAGGAGAGAGGAGAGAGAGAGGAGAAGAGAGAGGAGAGAGGAGGAGAGAGGAGGAGAGAGAGAGGAGAGAGAGGAGAGAGAGAGAGAGAGAGAGGGGAGGAGAGAGGAGAAGAGAGAGGAGAGAGAGAGAGAGAGAGAGGAGAGGAGAAGAGAGAGGAGGAGAAGGAGGAGGACCAGGAGGATGAGGAGAAGAGAGAGGAGGAGAGAGGAGAAGGAGGAGAGGAGAAGAGAGGATGAGGAGAGAGAGGAGGAGGAGAGAGAGAGAGAAGGAGAAGAGAGAGGAGGAGAAGGAGGATGAGGAGGAGGAGGATGAGGAGAAGAGGAGGAGGAGAAGGAGGGAGGACCAGGAGGATGAGGGAGAAGAGAGAGGAGGAGAAGGAGAGAGAGGAGCAGGAGGATGAGGAGAAGGAGAGAGAGAGGAGGAGAGGAGAAGAGAGAGGAGGAGAAGGAGAGGAGGAGGAGGATGAGGAGAAGAGAGAGGAGGAGAAGAGAGAGGAGGAGAAGAAGAGACCAGGAGGATGAGGAGAAGAGAGAGGAGGAGAAGGAGGGGGGAGAGGAGGATGAGGAGAAGAGAGGAGGAGGAGAGAGGAGGAGGACCAGGAGGAGAAGGAGAAGAGAGAGGAGGAGAAGGAGGAGGACCAGGAGGATGAGGAGAAGAGGAGAGGAGGAGGAGAGGAGGAGGAGGAGGAGGAGAGAGGAGAAGAGAGAGGAGGAGAAGAGGAGGAGCAGGAGGATGAGGAGAAGAGAGAGAGAGGAGAAGGAGGAGGAGCAGGAGGATGAGGAGAAGAGAGAGGAGGAGGAGGAGGAGGACCAGGAGGAGGAGGAGAAGAAGAGAGGAGGAGAAGGAGGAGGAGCAGGAGGAGGAGGAGAAGAGAGGAGAGAGAGGAGGAGGGAGGGAGGAGGAGGAGGAGGAGGAGAAGAGAGAGGAGGAGAAGGAGGAGGACCAGGAGGATGAGGAGAAGAGAGAGGAGGAGGAGGAGGAGGAGGGGGCAGGAGGAGGAGGAGAAGAGAGAGGAGGAGGAGGAGGAGAGGAGGAGGAGAAGGAGAGGAGGAGAGAGAGGAGGAGGAGGAGGAGGAGGAGGAGGAGGAGGAGAAGGGAGAGAGGAGGATGAGGAGAAGAGAGAGGAGGAGAAGGAGGAGGGGCAGGAGGATGAGGAGAAGAGAGAGAGGAGGAGAAGGAGGAGGAGGAGAGGAGGAGAGAGGGAGAGAGAGGAGGAGAAGGAGGAGGACCAGGAGGATGAGGAGAAGAGAGAGGAGGAGAAGGAGGAGGAGGAGGAGGATGAGGAGAAGAGAGGAGGACCAGAAGGATGAGGGGAGGAGAGAGAGAGGAGAAGAGGACCAGGAGGATGAGGAGAAGAGGAGGAGGAGAAGGAGGAGGACCAGGAGGATGAGGAGAAGAGAGAGGAGGAGAAGGAGGAGGAGGAGGAGGAGGGAGATGAGAGAGCAGGAGGGGAAGGAGAAGAGAGAGGAGGAGAAGAGAGGACAACACAGGAGGATGAGGAGAAGAGAGAGGAGGAGAAGGAGGAGGACCAGGAGGATGAGGAGAAGAGAGAGGAGGAGGAGGAGGAGGGGGAGGAGGATGAGGAGAAGGACGAGGACCAGGAGGATGAGGAGAAGAGAGAGGAGGAGAAGGAGGGGAGGAAGGAGGATGAGGAGAAGAGAGAGAGAGGAGAAGAGAGAGGAGGAGAAGGAGGAGGACCAGGAGGATGAGAGGAGAGAGAGAGGAGGAGAAGGAGGAGGACCAGGAGGATGAGGAGAAGAGAGAGGAGGAGAAGGGAGGAGGAGGAGGAGGATGAGGAGAAGAGAGAGGAGGAGAAGAGAGAGGAGGAGACAAGGAGGGGACCAGGAGGATGAGGAGAAGAGAGAGGAGGAGAAGGAGGGGACCAGGAGGATGAGGAGAAGAGAGAGGAGGAGAAGGAGGGGGGGAGGGAGGATGAGGAGAAGAGAGAGGAGGAGAAGGAGGGGACCAGGAGGATGAGGAGAAGAGAGAGGAGGAGAAGGAGGAGGACAAACAGGAGGATGAGGAGAAGAGAGAGGAGGAGAAGAAGGGGACCAGGAGGATGAGGAGAAGAGAGAGGAGGAGAAGGAGGGGGGACCAGGAGGATGAGGAGAAGAGAGAGGGAGGAGAAGGAGGAGGACCAGGAGGGTGAGGAGAAGAGAGAGGAGGAGGAAGAGAAGGAGGACAAACCAGGAGGATGAGGAGAAGAGAGAGGAGGAGACTGAGGAGGACCAGGAGGATGAGGAGAAGGAGGAGGACCAGGAGGATGAGGGGAAGAGAGAGGAGGAGAAGGAGGGGACCAGGAGGATGAGGAGAAGAGAGAGGAGGAGAAGAGAGAGGAGGAGAAGGAGGGGACCAGGAGGATGAGGAGAAGAGAGAGGAGGAGAAGGAGGGGACCAAGAGGATGAGGAGAAGAGAGAGGAGGAGAAGGAGGGGGGCAGGAGGATGAGGAGAAGAGAGAGGAGGAGCAGGAGGATGAGGAGAAGAGTGAGGAGGAGGCGGAGAAGGAGGATGAGGAGAAGAGAGAGGAGGAGGCGGAGGGGGGTGGAGAAGGAGGAGGTTTTAGCCTGTGGGAGCAGACACCCTGCCTTGGGTTAACCTAAGCTATCTATTCCTTATGCTGCTTATCCCACTTAAACCAGCTGAAAGATCAACTGCTTAAAAATATCGGATCCTAGATGTAGATTTAAAGAATCAAAGCTAAAAGTGTCAGGGCGCTGTGGTAACTACCTGCCGGTTCGACATTCTCGCCCCTTTTTTTCCCCACAGGTGGCTGCGGACGTGCGGGGTGGTGCTGAACACAGGTGTACTGCGTTTCATGGTTGTGGGACGCCATAAAAGAGAGCGGCTGTCAGCACCTCAACACTGGATTGTTTGCCTTACCTGGTATCAGCACTTTCGGCCAGCGTCCCATGACGCATTCTCTCTAAGAGCTCCATTCCTGTCTCCTAGGTTGTCTTGATCCAGAACCCTCTTGGAGAACCCCCTCGAAAACGCTGATTCCTGCCGGGCATAAACACTACCGCTCAAAAGTTTGGGGTCACAGTTAAATGTCCTTATGCAAATGTCTGGTTTTTGGTGCAATATCTACATAGGTGTATTAGAGGCCCATGTCCAGCAACTATCACTCCAGTGTTCCAATGGTACAATGTGTTTGCTCATTGGCTCAGAAGGCTAATTGATGATTAGAAAACACATCTTCTTTTACTCTGGGGTGAAACACAATTTGTACATCACTGCCAAAGAGTAGCCCTGGCTGACTGCCCTGGCCCAGCGACCCAATGCAGTAGCCCTCGAAATCACCAGGGAAGGTCAGTTTACATAAAAACTCTGTAAGCAGAGCTAAACTGTTTCCAGGCGATGTATGAACACTTATGAGGTTACTTGAGGTTTCTAATTTGTACAACCCTTCACAGGCCAATGAGAGCATTTTCAATACTGACCCCAAGAAAAATTGAGCGGTAGCACATAGCCATATGCAACAAATACATGTTGCAATTTAGACACTGCATGCGATACATATGCAACAACAGCACAACATCTAGAGCATTTTACATCTGCTTATTTTTGAGTACTCCGCTGGAACCTCCGCCATCAAAATGCATTGGCCGGTGAGGCCTATTATTTTGAGGATTAACCCTTTTATGAATATATGGGTGGCATTTTGATAATTTTAAATGTCACTCCAAGATATGTATTATCTGTTATGAATGGCTTTCATAAAACCGTCCATTGGCCTATTACGCCCCCTAATTTTTTGTCAGGACTCCAGTCTTTTGCATGGCATCACAGCCCTCACACACCCAGGACTGTTCTTAGCTGCGGTTGCCACTACCTCGACCCCCAGGGTATTTACCAGTTTGGGAACTCCTAGCCAACACTTATTTTATTCACTGAGTCTAATCACAGTTTGTATGGCATGCTCTACAAGCCAAGCTGAGATCTCAGTAGGTTTGGCCGGTAGCACATGCCTCCCTGAGGAATCAACTTTGTTTTGTCTTTACTTGCTCAACATGAAGTAGCATCACCACAAACTAGACACTGGACATGCCTCTCCAGGAGAGGATCAGCTTAACCCAAGAAACTAAGGCATTGAGATTTAAAGCAGGAGTTTTGGATCCAGCAAGCACAGCCGAGAATGCGTTACATGACCACTATCACCGGAAGTAGAAATCATCTCCCACACCGCGAGCCCGTTCAGAAATTACCACAGGAAATCAGGTGGCAGCCAGCGTCTGCATCAATCTTGCACCGTCTGAGTTCTCCATCGAATCAGACAAACTCTGGAAAACCAACACACAGATTGGAGTTAAGGATTCTCTACTTCCCTGGAAACTGCTGGAACTCTGAGAAAGCAGAGTTCCGGAGAAACTCTGCACCGAGCTCATATCACTTCAATATAAACCCGTTGAACTTTTACCCTGTGTCTCTCTGTTTGGCTTCCACTGCATGTGGGTCCGAGCCTTAAGATAAAATAATGAAGCAATTTCAACATCTACATATGCAGCATAGACACATGCAACACAGACACATACAGCATCTACATGTACAACATTGTCATATGCAACATCTACGTATGCAACATAGACATATGCAACATAGACACATACAGCATGTGCATATACAACATTGTCATATGCAACATCTAAATATGCAACATAGACATATGAAACATAGATACATACAGCATCTACATATACAACATTGTCAAATGCAACATCTACAAATGCAACATCCACATATGCAACATTGACATATGCAATATAGACATATGCAATATAGCCATACACAGCATCTACATATACAAAATTGTCATATGCAACATCTACGTATGCAACATAGACATATGCAACATAGACACATACAGCATCTGCATATACAACATTGTCAAATGCAACATCTACATATGCAACGTAGACATATGAAACATAGATATATACAGCATCTACATATACAACATTGTCATATGCAACATCTACATATGCAACAAATACATGTGCAGCTTAGACATATGCAGACAACACATATGCAACAAAAGCAAAACATCTAGACATTTTACATTTGCTTATTTCTGATACAAACTGAACCTCATAAATATGACCATCTTTCTGTCCTTTTAATTGTGAGAAAACCACATTAATTTGAAAAATATAACAATGAATATAAAGAAATTAGAAACCAGTTTAAACATTTGTAAAAACAAAAAACAAAAACACGGTAAATATGAAATATGGGATATGGGTTAAAAACTGGTGAAAATTAACACATAGCATGTAGTGATGCACAGGGACCACACGGTGGCAGCAGAGAGCGCTGCCCGGGGGGACTCCAGGTGGGAAAACAGCAGCCGCGCTGACTGACTGTGCAGAGAGGAGGGATTGTTTCTGCCTCTGCAGTCAGATTGAGTCTCAGTGGAACATGGAGCTCTGCAGAAGAAGAGGAGGAAGAGAAGGACTGATGGAGATCAGAAGGACCCAACAGAACCAGAACTCTGTCGGTGTGTAACACTTGGCTGAGTGAAGATGGAGATCAGTGGAGTCAGAATCAACACTGGTAGAAGTCAGGCCACCTTCCAGCTAAACCCGGTTCTGCAGAATGTGGTGGTATAGATGGTTCTGTTGGAGTGGGAATACATGCAGCAGATTCCCTCCTTTTGGACTAATTATTTTTTTAAACTAATCCAAAAAATTTTAATATAATGAACAATAAAATCAGGTTTGTTTTTTTTCAGGGAGGATCAATCCCAGCCAAGTTGCCTCTATGTGGAAAAGTAAGTGCACCCTGATCCTGATGAAAAGTTTTTCCACCCTCTGATAAGCGTGTAATAAAATAGATGGATGGATGGATGGATGGATGGATGGATGGATGGATGGATGGATGGAAAATGATTTCAGAGGCACTTTAAGTCAGTCAGGGGCGGATCTGTTGGTGTGGTCTGGTCAACCTGAGTGAGCCGGGCCGAAACGTTCTTCTTCAGGATTTTTACATAGAGAGCAGAACTTACGGATCCAGCAAGTTATTTTAAGTCCTGAAGCAGCACAACAACTCCAGACCATCATTCTACCACCACCGTGTTTGACTATAGGGCTGATGTTCTGGTTCTAAAATCCTTATGAAAAGGTTGACCTCGGATTGGACTTAAATATTTGTCTCTAAAAGCAGCTTTTCACAGTCAGAGCTTCAACTTCAGGAGAAAGATCATCCAAATACATCAGAGGAGGAACACCTAAATGGACCAATCAGAGTCGGACATATCTGATATAGAGCTAATCTAACAGATCCGCCCAGCTCCTGGTTTTAGATTGGCCGTTTAAACAGAACTCTGTTGTGTTGCTGCTCATGTTGTTCTGCAGAACATCTCAGAAATGCAGCAGAGAACGTGGAAGAGGACCATGTTCTGAGGGCCCTGTCACACCTCGCCGATTCAGCCAGTGTATGCCTGATGTCACAGAATCTCCTAAAACACTGACATATGCTGAAGTTTCTGCGGGTTGTTTTTTTTTTCAATTTTGGACATATACATAGAGTATTCATAACGAGTCCAGAACTTATGTCCAACGACACGAAGCCTCCATCAAAGCTGCTCTGCTCTGGACGGTGTTCAATGTGCTGCCCTCCTCTGATGTGCCCAGAGGAAACCAGTCTGCAAAAAAAGATGTCTTTGATTGCAGTATTAACCCAGCTGCTGTTCACCACCCACCCAAAAAAAAGAATAGATAAAAGAAAAAAGAAAGAAAGAAGGTATGCATTTGCAGCATATTCAGCGTCATGTATGCTAGGAAGTTTGTTGGTCATGGGCATGAACCACTGGTGTAACTTTCTGAGGGTCTGGTGTGGACATGTCCCCACCTACTCCTTGCATGGGGGGACAGTCCCCACCAATAATTACCGCTTTTTTTCCCCTTTCTGTTGATTTACTTTAGCCAACAGTAACTGGGGTTGGCTGCAGCTGTCTGTAAGTTCAGAGCGTGCTCGGTCCGGTGTTTTTTCCTCAAGCCCTCCCGCTGCTCTCCAGTCCCACCTCTCGGTGAAATATCATCTGGATCTGTCACTTTGGGACATAATATTGTTTAGGGTCGCTATTCACTGCATACAGAGTTGCTACGTGGAGGAGGAGGAGAGATGCACAGCAGCACTCAGTGAATATTAAAATTAACCAGCAGCTACTTTGTGATGTTTCGCAAAAGTTTAAAAGTTTTCGCACCATTATATTGCAGACAGGTTCACAATCTGTTTCAAGCAGAGCACAATTGTTGGGAGCCGGAGAAGTACCACCTTCCAGCAGAGTCCGGCCAGGATCCTCCCTGAGCTGAGCCTCCTGCACAGCTGCAGCCCATTCTATCATCAGAGGATCCACAGCATTTAAGCTGTTCCTGACCTTGCCTCGACGCTGCAGTGTTGATCCAGTTGGTTAGCACCTGCCTAGTATCTCTGAGAACCTTTTATTGACTTTTTTTGAACATCTTCAAAGAACTATTTGTCTCTGTTTCTTCCAGGAAAACCTGTTTTTCTTCCGAGAAGCCGGGAAGAGCTTAACCTGCCGAGCCCGCCCTCTGAGCCAAACCCGAAGCCTCTCTGATTCCTATGCAGCTCTGGACTAAGAGCTGGAAACTCAAAAGCCAAGGTCAGCTCACTCTCTAGTAAGCAAGACGCCGAAGCAGCTAACGGACTTCCCGTGCTGGATCAAACTTTATCGCCGGAACAACCAACAGTTTCCCTCCTCGCGGGTTTTAACCAAGAACCCTGTAAGGTACAAATCTGAAACTGTCTGAATCAAACTCCTGAGCAAACGCTAACTGAACTGTCTCCCCTACAGTCTCCTGTGAACCAGTTCCCCAGGCCTGAACCAGAACCAGTTGTTAACTCTGTGCTTGTGCCAGTTAACCTTTTTACCCAAAGGATAACTGCCAGGAACCCATCACAGGACACAGACTGAAAAAATTAAAATATAATGCTAACTCCATAAGAATTAAAGGCATAATAAATATCAGCGATAAATGTATAATTTGCTTTTTGAAATATAAGGTTCAATATATATACTTGGCTGTTAATGACTTTTCTAATTTTTAAAAATTGGCTCGTTACTTTAGTTTTGAATCATTTCAATGGAGTTACCGTTATTATTTTTCACGTCATCAATACCAAATTCAATCTAATTGGATGGGAATCTACGTTGCATTTGACGCACCACTACAAGATGAATCGACAGATTCGGCGGTATTCATTGGCGGCAAATCATTGCAGCTTGGTGGCGTTAGCATAGTAGTATGGACGACGAGATGATTGAAAATGAACACAACGGAAATCTAGTCCTATTGGCAGACATCCATTTAAAATGTAGGCAACGACATGAAAAAAGTGGTTTCTACTTTTACTTTTATACTTTAAGTAAATTTACAAGCCTGTACTTAGTTACTTTTACTTGAGTAAAGAAGTTTAATCAGTACTTCCACTTTTACCAGAGTATTTTTTGACACAAGTATCTGTACTTTTACTCAAGTACGGAAAATGAGTACTTTTGCCATCTCTGCAGGACACAGACTGAAAATTAAAATATACGCAACCTACAAGAATTAAAGCACAAATAATAAAAATCAGCCTATAAATGTATAATTTGCTTTTGAAATATAAGGTTCAATATATAGACTTTGGCTGTTAATGACTTATGGGACAAATTTCTAATTTTTATATCCTAAAGGGAAGCCATGCATGGTTGGATGGATTGATGGAAGTGAAGTTGTGTCCATACAGTACAAGCGATATATTGATGTTGGCATCGGATACCGGCTGTTATTCTTCATTTTTATACATTGATGTTTTTAAGCCCTTTATAAATAATGCACTATAGGCTATCTGTCTGTAAATATAAATATCAGTGTACTGTGGTTGTCTTGTGTTCTCAACAATAGGAAGCATTCAATAAATATATGTTTGAGCTCGTTTTTGGAAAATATAAATCCTATTAAAAGCGTTTGGGCTGAGTAGCTGTAGGTCCATCAGCCACCGCTCTTAGAGCGTCCCCACCAACTTTTATCACAAAGTTACACCCTTGGTGTGAACTCAGGTAGGATCCATCACGCTTACCGTTTCACTAGCCTATAATGGAGATGCTCAAAATTTCTTGACGTCGCCGTATGTCAACGTGTGTCAACGTGTGTCAGCGTGTTTCAGCGTACTTCAGCGTACCATTAACTTACCTAACATACGCCTGCGTTTTAGCCAGCTTTTTCGTACATCAGGCCTATGCTGGTCTAAATTGTCAAGGTGTGACAGGAGCTTAAAGGATGACATGAGCTGCTGTTCCATCAAACCTCAGGAGTTCCAAAACCGAGGCCAACCATGTCTAAGAACCTTCAGAGGATCTACTGTTCATGTTTTCCTTTTTTCTTCTCAAAGCTTAGTGTTTATTCTCCTTCCATGATCTCCTCCTACAGACACTAAAATGCCCAACCAGCATCTCCAAGAGCTCAAACCATCAGAACTTCAGAACCACCTCGACTTTGGATCTGTTTAGGTCTTTGGTTTCCCGTTTCTCTGCAGATCTCCATCAGCAACAATACTGGAAGCTCCAGGATGTTACTGCTGACCAGGACAGGAAATACAGGATAGACCAGGAGGAACCAGAACCTCTAGAAATGAAAGGCAAGCCTCCGTTTATCAAAAAGGAAACGGGGAGAGCAGAACCTCTGCAGGTTAAAGAGGAACCTGAGGAGAATCTGCTCTGAAGCTGGACAAAGACAGGTGACATCATTACAGTGACTGCTGAATCCGACGAACCAGACCTCAGTCTAGAACGACATAACCCGGTCGATGTTGTGGACTGGGTCCGTTTCCTGGGAGACCAGCATTATCTTCAGTGAAATGTGACATCAATTGAAAAAGCCTTTAGATGTGAATTCCTCATGAAGGAACATCGTACAACCCACAGGAGAGAAACCCTTTGAGTGTCGGACCCTCTGCAGAAAAACCCTCAGCAACCTGATCTAGCTCATGCGGACGGTTAGCTTGGATCAGGCTAACCGTCCACATGAGGACCCCCACAGTTACACCTGTGGGCACTCAGTCCAGCAGCTGGACCGTTCTCACCAGGATCCACATCAGAGAGAAGCCGTTCTTCTGCAGAACATGCTTTAAAAGCTTCAGCCAGCTGACCACGGATCCACAGTGGATATAAACCGTACACCTGTGACACCTGTGGAAACCAGAGACCAGAACAACAGACAGAACCAGAGACCAGAGATCAGAACCAGCTTCAGGACCCAAAACGACAGAAAACGATTTTCCAATCCTACAGGTGTTCCTTCTTAAATCTAGTTTTTCTATTTATCTAAACGATGTATTTTAATGTTAATGAAACACATGTTTGTCTACAAAGTTTAGCGTTGATTCACCTATAACCAGTCACTGATTGGTTGCCATGCTGCAATTTCATGCAAAAGTTGAAATCCGTTCAACTTCAGCAATCTCCGCTCCTCTGTCCCATGCGGTCCTGCTCAGCTTTATGTAGTAGCACAAGGTGAGAGCTGAGCAGTGACCCCTCGCCAGCTTTCCATCGGCCCTTCACTGCACAGGCTGCAAAAGGAAGGCTATGTGATTCCACCGTACTCACTGTGGCCACTGCGTGCGCTTTGAACGCACCTTGAGGGTAACAAAAGTTGACATGAGCCATAGAAACAAGTGAGAATCTACAGGAGGATAAAAGCAAGAGGGAGCATGAGCTGATGGTAGGGACGTATTAGAGGCCTCATGTACATGCATTGAATGTACAAAAGACAATAGAATAGAATAAAATAGAAAATCTCTTTATTGTCCAACAATGGGGGATTCTGGTCTTTACGGCAACAAAAAGATTATTAAAAAATTGGTCACACAAATGTGGACCTTAGAAAGATATATAAGAATAAAATAATATTGAAGAGTTAAAATATAAACAAATTAAATTCTGTAATGTAAAGTACTTTAATATTAATATCAAACAGCACCTGGAGAATAAATAACCAATATCCAGCTCTGTAAAGCGGGGTTCTGGTGCCTATCTCCAGCCATCTATGTGCAAGCGGTGGGGTACACCCTGGACAGGTGGGCAGTCCATCGCAGAGCAAAACAAACCATTCATGGACACACTGACACCTAAGGAGAATTAAGAGAAGCCACTAACCTAACAGTCATGTTTGGACTGTGGGAGGAAGTCGAGTACCTGGAGAGAACCCACATGCACAGGGAGAACATGCAGACTGAATGCAGAAAGACCCCTGGCCAGGAATCAAACCTGGAAACAAGTCTTGCTGCAAGGCAGCAGTGCTACCTACTTCTCCACTGAGCAGCCCTCTGCTGTTCACTGTTCATATTGACATTTATCATAATCTGCACTTTCTGAAGTCAATAACCATCCCTGTTTTCAGAGCTCTGAGCTTCAGACTGTTAACTGCAGACGTCTGGATCTTCACCCTCTGGTGACTGGAGGTGCAGTTCCTGGTTTACAGTGAGATGATCAAAGGAGAAAGAACACAGACTTTAGGAGAATCGGTTCTGGTGTTCCTGGAATCAACACCCAGTTTCCCCAGCTTCACAGTTTCATCTGAGTGAATTTTTTCATAACTTTTTATTCTTAGAGATTTCCTTTTTTCCCTTTGCTGTATATATTTTCTGTCTGTTATTTCTCATTTTCCCCACTGGGGGGCAATAAAGGATAATCTGTCCTATTGCTGTGATAATCTGAGGAAGGTGAGGTCTGTGAAACAGGAATTATTTCAAGCAGCTGGATGCTGGGTTTGATACCAGCAGAGAAGAGCTGGCCTGGTTCTGACGGCCAATCAGAACCAGAACTTCACAGGTCTGCTGGTATAATCTGGGACAAATCAGTGTTGTTTGTTTTCAATCATTTAACCATTAAATAGTTTTGGCAGTTAAAGTTAAATTCATTAGAATGCTCTATTTGTAATCCTTCAGCTCCAAAACTAATAAAATATTTTAACCAACGAAATAAATGTATTAGGTTTGAAATAAATTCACAAAATAAAGTTCAATCACAATGAAACAAAAAAAAATAAACATTAAAAACGTTTTTAAGTTTTTATTACTAAAGTGAAAGATTTATTTCCAACTGAAATGTCTGATAAAGTAAAACAGATATAAAGTGTATCATATGACTCACAGTGACCCCTGAGACTGCATGTTGGGCTTTAACCACCAGGGGGAGCCAATAAGCAGGAAAAAAAGTTCCTGCCTTTCAGAATCTGCTATAACAGCTGTTGTTTTACTGCCATCATAAAAAGCAGCATAAACCCCAGTCTAGTGTTTGGATACTATGTTATTCAAACATAAGTTATCTAAACACTGAAATGGACAAAATAAAGATAATAGCAGAAAGTGCAAGTATGCATTTGTGGCTTGTGTATCCATGAGTCCGTTGGACTCGACAGAAAGGACATTCTGGGGGAAATTGTATCAGTATCACTCTGTTGGTCCAAACGTCCTTCTACTGCCGCTGTTTTAAGAACCAGCCTGGTTCTGTGGTACAGCTCAGGACCTGTAGTTTAGATTATTGGTTCATTTTGTTTTTGCAGATCCAATGGAGGAGCAGCATCAGCCCAGTTAGCTTAGGATTTGGCTCCTTAGTTTTTTCTGACTGCTTGAATCATCATAGATCTTCTGCTGGTTTAGGTCCTGATGTTCTGGCTTAGCCGACAGGATGGAGCTGAAAGTTCTGGCTGGTCTGAGATCTTTGCTGTTGGTCTGTTTGGGCTCTTTGCTTCAAACAGACAGATTCACATTCTGAAAAGTCTTCATATCTTCAGTAAGCTGTGTTTTAACAGAAGCAGAACAAGTTCTGCAGGGAATATCCTGGAATGGTCCTAACCTCCATCAGTTCTGCTCCTTTTCCTGTCCTTCCATCACAGCTGGTTCTTCACACGCTCATCTTCACATGTTTCATCAGGCCGACACCAGGCAGCATCATCTCCAGGTTTCCTGCCTAGGTGGTTCACTATGGTCCACTATGGTGCACTAGGGTCCACTGTGGTCCACTATGGTCCACTATGGTGCACTAGGGTCCACTATGGCTCATTATGGTTCACTATGGTCCACTATGGTACACAATGGTTCACTACGGTCGACTAGGGTCCACTTTGGTTCACAATGGTTCACTACAGTAGACTAGGGTCCACTATGGTCCACTATGGTCCGCTATGGTCCATTATGGTTCACCGTGGTCCATTGGGTCCACTATGGTTCACTATGGCCCATCATGGTTCACTATGGTCCACTATGGTTTACTATGGTCCATTATTGTTCACTATGGTCCACAATGGTCCACTGTGGTCCACTATGGTCCATTATGGTTCACTAGGGTCCACTATGGTCCACTATTGTTCACTATAGTCCACTATGGTCCACTATGGTCCATTATTGTTCACGATAGTCCACTATGGTGCACTAGGGTCACTACTATGGTCCACTATGTGCACTAGGGTCCACTATGGTCCACTATGGTCCACTATGGTGCACTAGGGTCCACTATGGCTCATTATGGTTCACTATGGTCCACTATGGTACATAATGGTTTACTACGGTCGACTAGGGTCCACTTTGGTTCACAATGGTTCACTACAGTAGACTAGGGTCCACTATGGTCCACTATGGTCCGCTATGGTCCATTATGGTTCACCGTGGTCCATTGGGTCCACTATGGTTCACTATGGCCCACTATGGTCTACTAGGGTCCACTATGGTTCACTATGGTCCATCATGGTTCACTATGGTCCACTATGGTTTACTATGGTCCATTATTGTTCACTATAGTCCACAATGGTCCACTGTGGTCCACTATGGTCCATTATGGTTCACTAGGGTCCACTATGGTCCACTATTGTTCACTATAGTCCACTGTGGTCCACTAGGGTCCACTATGGTCCACTTACCCACATGTCTGTTCCTCTCCTCTCCAGCCTCTGGGAGCTTCTCTTCTGCTTAGGAGTTCTTGTTAGTTCTCCTTCAGCCCTCGGATAGAACAGACATCCCCTCTCTTTGTCTATTACGGTATTAACGTCGTAAAGCTCTCACTGCGAAAGTTTGTTTTTTAAAAATAACAAATTAAGTCATTATATCTCACTCCAATTATTTTTTTACCTATTTTGGAAAAATCAGAAACCTTCAACTGTTAAACAGATTTCCTATTTTTAATATTTGTATTAATTTATTCCTCTGATTGTAGAAGAACCTCTTTGTTTTCTGTCCATGGTTGGAGTTCTGCATTTATTGATCTAATCTAAATATTATGATAACAGCATATTAGTGCTTAGAAAACATCTACATGGATGAAGATGGATGTTTTATTTTGGGTTTGGGGAAAATTTTAAAATGTTGAAGGAAAACAAACAGAATGCTGTAGAAAGATAATGAATTAGAAATAAATGTCTCATTTATCTTGTTTGTTTTTTTATTATTGAGACATAAAATCTCAGGTCCCTGTTATTTTTACTTTGAATGATTTTGTACTGATATCTAAATAACGGTGCGACTACTGGTGAAATTTTCTAAGTCCCAAGAACAACATTTTTATACAGGAATATATATTTTTTTGCTGTATTTAGGTCATTGACTGATTAGATGAATTTACAATCGTCTTTTTATTCCCATCAAAATTCTTACAGTGTGCCCTGTATTGTTGTGTATTTTTTCTCAAAACCAAAGGTAGATAGATAGATAGATAGATAGATAGACGATATAGATAGATAGATAGATAGATAGATAGATAGATAGATAGATAGATAGATAGATAGATAGATAGAACTTTTCAGTGAAATATATGTTTTAGATTTTTTTTTCATTACTGCTTTTGTCTTATTTCCCACTTTTCCTTCTGTCTTTGTTTGTTTGTTTGTTTGTTTGTTTGTCCTCGTTTTTATGACATCATCAGTGGATAATCTCGATTTCCCGGAACTTTCTCCCGTTACATCATTTACAGTCAGTGAGGACCAGTGAAATGTCGAACTGCTCATCCGCGGAGTAAAGTAGTCCCAGCTTCTACTGCGTCCTTTGACCTACTCCGATCCGAACCAGGAGTCCGGTCCTGCTGCTCTGTCGGAACCGCTGCTGTTGATGTATCTTAGCGGGTCAGGAACAAACTAAGGACTCCTTTTTAGGTTATTACGTAGAAGGCAAGTGGCGGGAACCGTGTGACGTCAGCGGAGCGGATGAGATAAATGCGTGAAGTTGGCGTGGATGCGGTGAGTCAGAGAGTCAGAGGAGCGGAGAGCATCATCAGCTGGATAAAAAGCCGCTTCTTTCACACTCCGAGCTTCTGCTGGTTAAACTCTGAGGATTTTCTCCTTTGAACTTTTGGACCTCCGACTTGCCGTAAGTTGAAGAGCTTTAAATGAAACGCCTGGGTGCTGAACACCGCAGCTGCTCATGCTTCTGTTTATAGGAATATTTATCTGCTGTGTTTTAGTAAAAACAAGGTGTTATTTTCTCATTTATTTGCTCTGAACCAGAGAATAAAACAGCTGCTGTTCTGAACATCTGGTTTGATTCAAAGTAACGGAAGCCTGAAGGATCTCCAGCTTTCCTCCGTCATTATGAGGACTTTAATTAAAGAGCTTATCCAGAGAATCTGAATAGAACCTGCAGAACATTCCAGCTGCAAACATGAAGACCTAAACCTAATGAACAAACTGCTTCACTGTTATTTATTAGAGAGAAACTAACTTAATTTATTTGGTTTCTGTTAAGTTGAGCCAAAATAAGCTTAAATCTTCTTTATTTTCCACCAAACATGGTTCTGTTTGGTTTGTTCGCCTTAAACACAAACAGCATCTCTGTTTTATTCCAACTTTAACAGTTTATTATATTTTTAACTAAATTAAGTTTAGTGCTGGCCTGGTTTTGGGCCGGTGTTTGGTTCTGAATAGTTTCTGTCAGCTCATCAGATCCTCAAATAGCTTATTTTGTTTTCTGGTTCAGAGCTTAGAATTCCCATGCTTTCCAGGTCAGTGAATGCATCTCCCAGCAGCAGGTTAAATGTCCTCCACCCTGTTCTGTTTTAGTGGTTCTGGAACCAGAACCAGAACAGCAGAACCAGAGAAGGCAGGATTCTGGGTCTGGTGGTGTTTAACTGGTGTCGTTTCCTCCTTAGGCTGCCAGGATGGCGCTGATGTTTTCGTCCAGAACAAACTACGACTACGACACCATGCAGCCGTGCTTCTTCCTCGGCGCCGAAGAGGAGGACTTCTATCCTCCTCCGCACAGCCAGCTCCTCCCCGGTCCAGGTGAGGACATCTGGAAGAAGTTTGAGCTCCTCCCGACTCCTCCCTTGTCGCCCAGCCGGACCCCTCCTCCCTCAGACCCCTCGCTGTCCGCCGTGGAACACCTGGAGGCGGTGTCTGAACTCCTGGATGACGACCGCAACGCGTTCCTCCAGTCCTTCATCATCCAGGACTGCATGTGGAGCAGCAGCTTCGTGGCGGCCACCACGCTGGAGAAGGTGGTGTCAGAGCGGCTGGCGTCTCTCCAGGCCCGCCGCCTCTCCTCGGACCCCAGCAGCCCAGGTGGGGCCGCTGATGGCGAGGCGGGCCAGACCGCGCTGTACCTGCCGGACCTCCAGGCTGCAGCTTCCAACTGCATCGACCCGTCTGTGGTGTTCCCCCTCGCCTCGGCCAGCGGGCAGCAGCTCGGTGCAGCGGAGGTGGAGGTCGGGTCAGAACCGAGCCTGGAGACGCCGCCGCTCAGCAGCAGCGACAGCGAATCAGGTGAGGAGCAGGAAAACATTTAACCAGGAAACAGGAAGTTGTGTTTCTGTGATGTTTAATGTTTTTACTGCAAATCCGTTAATTTTAATGTTTTTGTTTTTAGAAGAGGAAGAGGATGGTGAGGATGAAGAGGTTGACGTGGTGACGGTGGACAGGCAGAGGATGCCTCGGCGGCCTGAGGTCTCCCCCCTGGTCCTAAAGCGCTCCCACATCAACATCCAGCAGCACAACTACGCCGCCGCACAGCCTGCGCGGAAACGGCCCAAGATGGCAGAGAGCCCGGCGCTATCGCGGCACAGTGGCGGGCGGCGCTGCTGGAGCCCACGGTCGGATGCGGAGGACGAGGACAGGCGCAGGACTCATAACGTTTTAGAGCGGCAACGCCGCCACGAGCTGAGGCGGAGCTTCCTGGGCCTGAGGGAGCAGATCCCGGCGGTGGCTCACAACGAGAAGGCGGCGAAGGTGGTGATTCTGAAGAGGGCGACAGAGTTCATCATGGCGGTCAGAGAGGAGGAGAGGAAGCTGCTGAGGAGGAAGGAGGAGCTGACGAAGAGGAGCAGAGAGCTGAGGCGGCGGCTGGAGCAGCTCAGGACGTTACCGTAACGCGTTCGCTCCTGATTTAGGTTCGTTTCCATGTTGGAAACCGTTAGTAAACCATCAGTCATAGTGACTGAAGAACTGCAGTAACAGATCGTATCTGAGCGCCGCCGGCAGCCGGGCTGCCATCTTTATTTATGAGTATTATGCTGTTTAATTTATGTGGACCTCATAGAACCGCCGTCTCTGGTTCTGCTTTTATATTCCCCTGCAGAGACAGATGTCCAAATAAAAGCCTCTCCTGTGTTCGGACCAGAGGTTCTGTTTTCATTTATGTTTATCTGTTCAGTTCTGTAGAACTTCCCTCATTCCTCTGCCTGCTGTCATCCGGTGGGAGCAGAACCCGGTCTGCCGGGAAGGTTTCCCATCAGATGGCTCCAGTTGGAGTGGTTCCCACTGTGTCATCATGAAACATCTGACCTGGAAAGAGCCCGAGGTTCTGGTTCTGTTCCCAGTGAGTGAGAAACTGGGGGAAAGTTCAGGTCTAATAGTTTTAAACTGAGTCACTGAAAAGGGATGGATTTGGGTTTCTGAGAGACGAACATGAAGGAAGCTGGTTTCTGACAAAGGATTGAAAGGTCCAATTTATTCAGATGGAACTGAAACCTTCAGAAAAGATAAAAGTTTTAGGAAGGAGGCGGAGCTTAACTGGTTCCTCAGATCCAGAATAAATCTGGACTCTGGAGAACCGCAGCTCCTTCCTTCCTTCCTCTCTCCTAAAATGGTAAAAACAAGAAGCTGTGGTGGTCCAGAGACTGAGTCAGAACCTGAGTCCAGACTGCTGAGTCATGTTCCGGGTCTCCTGCTGGTTCTGCTCCAGTTCTGATGAGTCACAGGTTTCCCCTTCCTGTTGGCATCAGAACATGTTCCTCCTTAAATCCAAGAGTCCATGTTTGTTCTGCTGGTTTGAGAATAAAATGATCAGAACCAGAATATCTCTTCAGTTATTTAGTTAGAAATGATCATCCGGGTTCTGGAGAACCGGGTCAGATTTACTGTTTTCATCTTAATGTACATTAAACTGATTTAGCGAAGCTTAAACTGAGGCCATATGAACGTTTCCTCCTTCATACAGAACCCATCAGCAGAACCTTAATCCCATGTTTACGAGCAGAATCATCTTCCTCAGGTTCTGGTTGATTAAACATTAACTGAAGAGATAAAAACATCTTTAATCAGGATCCAGATTATGGCTCCATAAACTGAAATCAAAGCTGCTGTAGATTTAGAGGTGAGTTTGGTCCAGTTGTATCAGCTCTGATTCATTAAAAGCTGAATTTTATTCAGACTTTAGACCCTGACCCGATTCCTCAGCAGACAGTAAACCCAGATTAACAGATGGGATTAAGGAGAACCTGCATTTTCTGTAGCTTCAGCTGATGCAGCAGGATGACCACAGAACAGACATGATCATTAACCTACAGCTTCATTTAACGTTAATATATATTTATTTTCTAAAGATAAACAGTCTTAACTCTAATTAGACTGTTTATTAATGTTTCTAAGATCTAAAACCAGGAACCATAAAGCTGCCACAGTGGGGATAATCCTGGACCTCCTGGTGATTTTCCTCTTCCTGTTTGCTTTAATTGAACACCTGAAACTAAACGTTCCTGCAGCGGTTCCTCTTCCAGGACAGCAGTTCACTGGAACATCATGTCTAATCATTTAACCTGCAATCATGCAGCAAACTCCTCTAACTTTCCTCAGGTCAGTAAATTCAGGCCCAAGTGCTTTATTAAAGCAAACACTGAGGAACAACTTTGAGTTTTTACATTACATTTTATACATAAATCAGCCAGAACTTCCGGGTTTTCAGATCCCTGATTGATCCTCAAGCTGTTCAGGGAAATATCTGCTACGGTTCGACTTTATTATCCTGTTTAATTCAATTCAGTTTATTTCTTTAGCGCCAGTTCACCAAACATGTCATCTCAAGGAACTTTACATTTCAACCAGATCATAGGTAGTTCAGATTGATTAAAAGGAAAAACCAGCTGATTGACATTGACTCAAAGGCTAAGCATGCTTGTAGTGACAGTGGAGAGGAAAAACTCTCTTTAACAGGAAGAAACCTCCAGCAGAACCAGGCTCAGTGTGAGCGGCCATCTGCTGAGTACCCACTGGGGTTTAAGGAGACCAAACAGATTTAGTGTTGATAATTTCTCTGCACCCTTTTTAGTAAAACCTGAGGCACTTATTTTGGTTGCTCTTTAGCCGTCGGCGTCTCTTACAATAGAAATTTATCTAGATCAGGGGTGCCCAACCTTTTTAAACCAAGATCTACTTTTGAAGTTGATGGCATGCGGAGATCTACCAAGCCAAAAACAAGGGCACAAGAGATGGGCAGTATTTGTTTTTTATTTGCACAGGTGGAGAATAAACACTAAGTCCAACAAACGGGGAAATTAATGTGTTAAAATCAGTTGCAAAAACAGAACTGTACAATCTCAAAAAACTTCAGGCATAGATCTCAGGTTACTCCTCAAAGTCTCAAAAAGGCTGTGCCGTCAAAAATTTTAACTTTTCAAGGCTGCACTTTATAAGAACTTCACACCATTTCTCTTGTTTTACATTCTCAAATCTCACTCACTCAGGAAGGAAGGAAGTCCTGTTTTCAGAATGATAAACTTACTGGGCACTGGCCAAGATCTCCAGACAAACTATGTGGATGTGAGGATGTAAAAAATTTGTTGATTTGTTTTGATCGCGCCACTTTTCAAGGCTGCACTTTAAAAATACTCCAGATGCAATTGTCCAGAGAGCCACTTCCAATATCCGCCTAAATTTCTTTTGTTTTTTTACGACATCCTGGTGTAAACAAAAATGGCAAATAAAACAGAAACGGGTCTGTCTAAGATGACTTCAAGCAGGAAGAAGGTGGCGTTCCAGGGAAGTCCACTGTCCTTCAAAGCCCCGGACTCCCACTTAGTCACCTTATAGCACTTCACAGGAGGAATTGCTGCAGAGTTAACAACTTAAAAGCGTGGCTGTGTGTAAACATCAATGGTCTACCACACCTAGATGCATATTTGTAAATCAAATGGACCTTTAGTGCATTGAATTGAAAGATACTGTATAAGGTTTGTTAAGTTCAGGGGTGGCACTGTTGCCAAAATTGCTAAATCCCAAACACATTGGAACTAGACCTTAGCGGTACTTCTTGTTTAACATTTACTTAGATTTTAATAGATAAACTGAATTAAAATGATTGGATCTTCTCAGGTTTTCTTTCCTGTTAACAAGGTGATTAGTCCCTAGTCCAGGCTGTATGGCTGGAAATGCAAATGGTCGTAACTAATCTGTGTCGTGGCTTTAAACCATCTGGACCTGGATTATCAACCTCTGACAGGATGAAATGGTCGGATCCATCTCCCTTCCCTCAAATTATTTTGAAATATCTGCTCTTCAAAGGCTTTAAATAAAAGCTTTGAACTCTTCTGGCTGATACATCAGTAGCCTGGACTCTACATATTAGGCATTAATTATCTTTTCAATAAACTGTTACTTATGAGGTTAATACTTTGTCTCCATTAAGAAACAAACATTTCATTTTCCTTTTCTCAGAACCTTAAAGACGATTTCCCTCACCGCTTGTTGTTACCAAATCCACCGTTCTCCCCCTTTTTCCCAAAACCTCTTAAATTAACCTGTTTGGAGAAGTTTAGTATTAAGGATTCTTTATTTAGACGACTTGATTGACTTGAGTTGGACTTCTGTCTTGGTGTCATGGAGCTTCATTGTTCTTCTGCTTCTACATTCAATTCAGTTTATTCATATAGAACCAATTCACAACACATGTCATCTCAAAGCACTTTCCAGAGACAATTCAGTCAGATGAAAAGTTTCTATCAAGGAAAACCAGTAGATTGCATCCAGTCATTGACTTGTAGGACATGCTCCTCCTGGATGAGCTTGCAGGGCTTGCATTTTGTCGTTCAGTCTTCAGCAATCCCTCATACTGAGCATGCTTGGAGCGACAGTGGAGAGAAAAACTCCCTTTTAACAGGAAGAAACCTCCAGCAGAACCAGGCTCAGTGTGAGCGGCCATCTGCTGAGGCTGACTGAGGTTCAAGGAGACAGAACAGATTTAGCCTTGATAATTTCTCTGCAGCACTTTCAGTCTGCCCCGCAGTAAAACTTTTTTCTTAGAGCTTCCAGCAGCGTTTCATTAAACAGTGATTGTTTCAAACCAGGGTTGGAAGTTTCTTCAGGATGGTAGTTTATTCCATAATTGTTCCATGTTTTTATCCAGCAGGAAGAAACTGATTCTTCCAGAAGAATCTTGGAAGGTGAAATTTACTGGAAAAGTTTCTGTTTTGTTTCTTTTGGTGAATATTTTCCCTGAAGCAGGCCCAGATCCTGTAGTAGCCTTGAGGTGGGGTTCAATATCTAAAAACATGGCTGGTTTGTGGGCATGAATAGCAGCTTTTGTTTTCCTACCATTTAAAGGCTATTAATAAATTTAAATTTCTGTGTTAAATATATAATCCCTGATGTTTTTTCTTTAGTGGGGAGGATTTGCAAGTTTTGTGACCAATAGTCATTCATTCATCTAGTTTTCTATTACATCCAAGTAATGAATTATTTAAACTGGCGTCTGGTGCAGGAATCTGCCCTGCAATCGGAGGGTTGTTGGCTCGAGGCCTGGCTCCGGCTCTCAGTCTCGTTGTGTAGGTGAGCGAGACACGTCACCTGCATCGCCTACTGATGGCGGTCAGACCAGCGGCCTCGCCTTCTGTCAGTGAGCCCCAAGGCAGCTGTGGCTACAATGTAGCTAGCCATCATCAATGGGTGAATGACTGAATGTAGTGTAAAGCGCTTTGGTCAAGTCTCCTGAAAAAAGGGGCTATATGAGTTCAGGCCATTTACCATTTCTGCTATAGCGGGGCGTACACTGTGCGATTTCTTTCAGTGGTTGCACACAGCTACAGCTCACACTGTATGATGAACCCACAGGGATTTGTCCATTGCAGTGTGAGTTCCACAGCTCACGATGTTTGTTTCTCACACTGTGCGACCCGGCGCTCTGATGCGATCTACCTTGCTCACACTGTATGTCTAAAAATCATGTGGGACTCAGCTCCACTTTGGTGAGATGGCGCCACTTGGACTCGTCTATCCAGAAGCCTAATGAGTAGAAGGAGGAATATGAAGCTCACTGGAGAGAAATGCCTTGGCAATTTGTGCAGTTTTATGCTGAAAACCCTAAAAACAACAACTTATTTGGACAAAATGGCTGAGCAAACGTGGCTACTACGGTCTTTCAATTTTATAGAAAGAACTCCATTTCACTCGCATCCCGCCATGTTTCTGTGTTTACATCTGAGAGGAAGAACAAGAAGAATCCATGTTTACACACTGAGCAATTTGCTCACAACAGTCGACTGATTTTCAAACATGTTTGACTTTTCTCCTGACGTCATGATTCCTGATGGGGAGGTGGTCGTGAGACGCTGATCGCCCCTCGTTACCCCCCCGTACTACATGATGCACGATCAGGCTGAAATGTCGGCCCGAAAAGGGAAAAATTGTTGCAGTGTAAGCCCGGCTTTATGTAGCCTGGCAAAATACTGAGTTGACTTTTTTAGTGGAACTATCCCAGTTCTCCAAAATGTGATCCATTACCAGGACCTTCTTCCATTTGTATGGAAGAAACTCAACCCTGTTTCCAACATTCACATATTAATCTCCACTGAAGATGAAGCAGCTTCACACCATGACCTGGGCAGCAGAAACAAAAGGTGGTGCTGGCCTGTTTATACCCAGAGATAACAATACGTCCCTGTTGACTAGAGAACATGATGATCAAATTCCTGCATGTTTTAGAGCAAATGGTTTAGAGTTTGAAGGAAAGGTTTGCAACCAGCTGCAAGGTTCTGGCCTCTGAAACACTTTGTGGAAACCAAGTCAATTATTAATAGCTGCAGGTTTCCTCAAACCTTCTGATAAGAATGAGCTGTGTTCATAGAAAACACAGAGAACCCGGTTCCTCTGACCTGACCCCGTTTGCTCTGCTGCCTAGAAGCAGGCCAACATTTTCATTCAGGACTGAATGGGTCCAGGTGTCGTGGCACACCCACAGAAAAGCTCTGCAGGTGTTTTTATCAATAATTCACCTCCTTTCAAGCAGCCGCTCCGATGAGGCGGTCTGTAGTTTTATCATCTGGTTTATAAATAACTCTGATCTGATCAACCGAACCAGCAGCTGCTGACAGCTTTCAACTCCTGCAGGAACTTTCTGGGTTTTTCAAAACATTTTGGTTAAAAAAATCCATGATGGCCTCGCCCTCCTAGCAGCAGCCTCCTACGTCTGCAGCAGGGTTTTCCTTAGCGCTGTCGACTCCCCACGCTGCGCGGAAAGTGAAACCGTTTCTGTCAGCAGACCACCGTCACAACAATCTGTCAACCGCAGCTCAGAGGTCTGTTTCCACTGAAGCTCCTCACTCTGACACTTCTTCTGAGTTTTCTTTTCATTAAAGTAAAAGTTTCACAGAAACCTCCTGAGTGGATTTAGTCATTAAAAGAAACTTTATTTGAGTTGGATCCAGTTTGATATTTATTAAGTTATGAAACAGTGTTTATTTCAGCCTTAAGTGAAACCTTTTTTGTTGCTGTTTTATATTACCTTGATTATAAAAATTGTATTAACTTCCTTTTGTCACCTAAACCTGCTGTACTGCACTGTCCATGTGGGCGTGGCCCTCTCCAGGTGGGGTCCACCTGGGACAGGTCAGAACCCGTGGCGGCATTGGTGTAAATATCGGTTAGCAGAGACTGCAGTTGCTTAGATCCCCGTCACTGACACCCGGTGGGCCCCCCGAGCAATTGTGGACTAGGACGTCTCTGCGGATGTAATGGTGCAAAAAAATCTTCTTAAACCCACATGATACTAGTTGTTGTACTTCATATTGGGCCCACCCAGATAATGGTGCTTACAGGCCTGTTGTTGTGTTGTTACGCCATTGCGTGGCGGCTGGCAAATAGAGGGCTCTAGGGCAGTATTTCAAAATATATTTCTATATTTTTTTAGATGTGCAAGATAAATATTTAATCTTTGAAGTCGTAGGCAAGCGGCTGTTCCAACTGTTGCATTTCCAAATTCTCCCTAAAGGTGCATGACTTTACACGACTGAATAAAGTGAATGTGATTGGTTAAGTTAGTTATGGGAAATTCCATTGGGACCAAGTAGCACTAAATTGGTGACTCAGAAACGACACTGTCAAGGGCATATGGCTATGGACAGAGGAAACAGGCAAGTCTCCTCCGTCATCCATTTTTTTTATTTAGAGGAGGCGGGGGGCAAAGCTGGGGCCTAAGAGTTAAAGTTGTGGAAGAGGACGCCAGGGGTGCAGAAGCTTGGTTTGGTGTAGAACTTCCAGCCGTCACATGTTTGAGCCTTGCCTCGCAACGCTGCCAGTTCTGTTAGCTCTCGCCTTACTGAAGACACAGAGCGTCCATCCCTTTGGATAATGGACTTTCATCTGTCTGTATCTCTGCTTCTGTCTCCTTGAACCCCAGTCGGCCTTAGCAGATGGCTGGTTCTGCTGCAGGAAGTTTCTTGTCCTGTTCAAAAAGGGAGTTTTCCTTTCCACTCAATGAGCTAAAAGCATGCTTAGAGAAACTTTGACCGACTGATCCGGACTGTATGATCTGGTTGAATTTTCTCTGTAAAGTTCCTTGAGATGACGTGTGTTGTGTGTGGGCGCTATATAAATAAACTAAAGTCAATTGAATGGAATAGAAGTATTTATCTCTATTCTGTTCCAGAATCTGGAGGAATCTCAAGGTAAATCCTGAGGTGGTTTCTCCAAAAATTACAGCTGATCCATAAAAATTGACACTGAATTACAATATTTTTGATTATGGCAATAATTCTGAGACAGTTTATCGTACAGCATAATTTGTGATCATGAAAAACCTACGTATAAGCAACTAGTCCCCATGAGTGAAGGTTCTCTTCTTGGGGAGGGATTCAGGTTTAGGACTAAGATCTGAATTGGGTTTGAACAGCAGAGAGTCCACATGTTGAGAATCCCTCATCACTATGACTCTACCCATTACCACGACATACCATAGGGGAGGGGAGGGCAGAGACTGATGAGGGTAAAACCTACATTTATTACAGAAGGAGAGGGAAATATGAGGAAACAAAAAAACATGCAAGCATTTTGATTCATTTTCATTGTGTCATTAATTGACAGTAATTAACAGTTAGGCCTGTTTATTGTAACAATCCTAACTGGAAGCCCTCAAAAACACGGCCAAACACAATGTTCCTCATCCATGTGACCCTATATGACATAAGTGGGACACTACTGATTTCCAGCTGTAACAGCTGTAATAGTATTTAATAAAGCCTATTTCTCCAAAGAGCTTCCTGATGACCCAGAATGCTTCAGGTTTGTAGCCCGACACATATGAAGGAGTCAGATTCCTCTCATTCCTCTGACTGTAAAAGTTTTTTTGAGCTTTTGGAGTTTCCACGCTGTGTTTTTTTTTTATTTCTGAAAGTCCTTTGAAAACAGCTGGATGGAAAGTCACCCACAGGGTTCTTGGTTTCAGTCACACTCCAGCTCCTACAGTCAGGGTTCTGACCCAAAGCCAGGATGTTTACAGTGTGTGAAGAAACCAGAACTGCCTTGCATAACGTGTCGTCTGAAAGGAAGAAACTCTGATTCTTCACATTTGAACTCTGATAGGCTTCCTGAGACCTTAGAAGATGTTTCAATACTGGTTGCTAAGAGACCGCAGGTATTTTCAGTTGCGTTTCTGCAGAAGTCTTCTTGTTGAACATGAGCGATGGAGTGCGGAGAGCAGAGGGAGGTGTCGGGGAGACACCGGTGACTCACAGGCTACTTCTGACACCTCTAGATATTCCAAATTTAGCTGCACGTTTCTGTCTTCGCTTTACTTACTAAGTGATGCATTTAAAGGGAAATTCCCCCTAAAATATGTCAATTCAAACCCTTCATCTGTGAGTCACATCGAATTGCTCTCCTTTGTTTAAGAAGTTTTGTTGAGCTGTTAATAATTTTTCTGATAGATGTTTTATGGAAAAACACTGATCTTCACAGATATTTACTGAATGGTTCTGTGGCAGCATGATGGCCCAAAATGAAATGATTGTTAGTTTATTGGTCTATATATTCTACTATGTGCTGTTGTTCTGACCATGAAAATTATTGAAATTATGAAAATTATGAAAATTAATTCAAAATAGACGTATACCAAAAAAAATCATCAAACCTATACCAGTAAATTTATATGAATGCCAACAACAAAAAATATTATGAAAACAATTAATAAAAACAAAACTTCGTTTCATGTACAGCTTTATTTTTTGTACATAAATGTTGCCCTTCTGAGGCTTTGTGAAGAAAAATCTGTGTTTTGACAAACCTAAAAAAAATAATTGACCTAAAAAAAATAATGGACCTGAAGTCATATGGAAATCATATTTAAATGTCAAATCATTCTGGCTTGAAAATGTATATAAATGTAGTCTTTATCAGAAAGTTAGAAGATTTCCATTTAAAAAAAAAAAAAACCTGTCTTAAAGTCAGTGTTTTTCTTGTTATCTTAAGCAGGCCAGTTAGTTATACGTCTAATTCTGGCTTAAACATGTATATAAATGTAGTCTTTATTAGACCATATTTCCCTAAAAGTTAGAAAATTTCTATTTTTGAAACAAATCCTGTCTTAAAATCTGTATTTTTTCTTGTTATCTTCTGCAGGCCAGTTAGTTATACGTCAGCCTGAACGCCATAATTCAGCCAATCATATATCAACAGTCATCTGTCAATCAAATTTTTCCGGTCATAGCCAGTGATGGGACTAACGGCGTTGAAAGTAACGGTGTTACTAACGCCATTACCTTGTTTTAGTAATGAGTAATCTAACTAATTACTTTGACTGTAACTATAACCCAGTTACCATTGCTGACACCCCGTTACTGGCGCGCTTACTCAGGTCGCACAATTAACCTTTTTTCATGATAGGACTCGTATGCGCCTTGTCATGAGAGAGAGGGAGGGATGAGAATGGCTGATGTATAGTGAGATTCCGTCTGTCAGTTGGGTAGGTGGGTGTTTCTGCTGGTGGGTGTTAACGCACAGCACACACAGAGAGATGGAGAGTGAGGAGGACTCCAGCAGCAAAAGATCCCCAGATTAGATCACTTTAAAAGATTCATCTGTTAATATCATGGGCAACAGTGGCGTGGGATGTAGGAGTTTGCCCTGAAATCGAAATCGAAGCCCCGGCTCCGACTTTCAGTGTTGTTGTGTCCTTGGGCAAGACACTTCACCTGCATTGTCTACTGATGGTGGTCAGAGGGCCCGGTGGCGCCAGTGTACGGCAGTGCAGCCACACCCGACCAGGGCAGCTGTGGCAACAATGTAGCTTGGCCACCAATTCAATTTATTTATATAGCCCCAAATTCACAACACACATCATCTATAGGCACTTTCACAGTTCAACCAGATCATACAGTCAAATTGATACAAAAGTTTCTATCTAGGAAAACAACATTGATTGCATCCACTCATTGACTCAAAGCCACGCAATCCTCACACTCAAGCATGCTTGTAGCAAGACAGTGGAGAGGAAAAACTCCCCTTTAATAGGAAGAAACCCTCCAAAGCAGAACCAGGCTCAGTGTGAAGCATGCCATCTGCCGCCAGGCTCCACCAGCCCGGGTCGGAGACAGACAGAAGCAGAGATACAAAGCAGCTGTAAAAGGCGGCCCCATCCAGGAAACACACAGCCAGGCAGATGAGTTCCAAGGCAGCTCCCATGTCAGAGGACCGAAGAGAGCACATCCACTCACTCAGTCTCACGGTCAGAGAAACAGGACCACACTGGAAAACAGGCCGATCTCCAACATCTATAAACAAATCAGAATCAGAATCAGAATCAGAATCAGAAATACTTTACTAATCCCAGAGGGAAATTACTTTTTTGTTACATCGCTCTAGTTACAGTTTTACATGATATATACACACATCCAACTATACAATATAAGAAGATAAAAAATAAGAATATAAAGAGAGATAAAATATATATTGTTGCCACATATAGCTCTTCTGTACATATATCTGTATGTATATCGATGTATATGTAAGAACTAAATCTAAATAAAGTGAAAAAGTCCAATTAAGCGTGAATAAATCCAAGTAAAGTGATATGTGGCGTGCAAAAAATAGTGCATAAATGTCACTTACGGACGGGCTGTCTGAATCACTTGAGGGAGGCGTTATATAGGTTGATGACCACAGGTAGGAATGATTTCCTGTGGCGTTCTGTGGTGCATCTGGGTAGGAGGAGTCTCCTGCTGAAGGAGCTCGTCTGTTGGACCAGTGTGTCATGGGAGAGGATGTGAGTCATTGTCTAAGATAGACTGAAACCTGACCAGCATCCTCCTCTGCCACGGTGGTCAGGGTGTCCAGCTGCTCCCGCACAACATCACCGCCCCTCCTGATCAGTTTGTTCAGTCTGTTCGTTGTTTTCAGTGACCCTCAGCCTCACCACTGCCCCCAGCATGTGACAGCAAAGAAGAGCCGTGGCTAGCACCAACAGACTCATAAAACATCCTCAGCATGGTCCCACAGATGTTAAAGCGACTTCAGCCTCCACATAGGAAGAATAGTCGGCTTTTGGCCCTTTTGTAGACCGCCTCTGTGTTTCTAGTCCAGTCCAATTCTTATTGTTAAAGTAAACTCCCAGGTACTTATACTTCCTCCACCAGTGTCAACAGGAACCCCCTGGATGGAAACAGGGGGTCTACAAGGTGTGTTTTTGTCCTCCCCAGATCCACTATGAGCTTCCCATAGTCTTTTGTCACATTGAGCCTGTAGGTGGTTCAGCTCACCCAAGTGACAAAGTTGCCCACCACAGTCCTGTATTCACTCTCCCCACCCCTTTCAATGCAGCCAACAATTGGCTGAGTCATCAGAAAACTTCTTAAGGTGGCAGGACTCAGAGCAATAGCTGGAAGTCCGAGGTGAAAAGGGTGAAGAGGAAGGGGGAGAGGACAGTCCCCTTGTGGTGTGCCCCAGTGTTGAGTACCCCCTGCACTCTCCTCACCTCCTCACGGTTGCCATCTCTGAATGCTCTCTTCTTCTCATTCAGGATGGCCTTTATTTTCTTGGTGATCCAAGGTTTGTTGTTGGGGTAACAGGTGACAGTCTGAGCTGGAACATTGCAGTCCACACAGAAGTTTATATAATCCGTGATGCACTCTGTGAGCCCATCAATGTCCTCCCCGTGGGGCTCACAGAGTGCAGGCCAGTCGGTCACCTCAAAGCAGGCCTGCAGTGCCTCACAAGCCTCCTCCGACCACCTCCTCACAGTTCTTGTGGTCGTTGGCTTCCTCCTCACCAGAGGCACATAACAGGGTTTGAGATAAACCAGGTTGTGATCTGACCTGCCCAGAGGGGGGAGAGAAGAGGAGATGTATGCATCCTTAATGTTAGCATACATCAGGTCCAGGGTCCTCACATCTCTGGTAGGGCAGCTCACATATTGTTTGAAGGTCGGTAGAACTTTGTTCATGGTGACATGGTTAAAGTCTCCCGACATGATGATGAGGGCATTGGGATGATGGGTCTGTAGTTCAGAGATGATATTATGGATGGTGCTGCAGGCAGATGTTGGGTTTGCAGAAGGAGGGATGTACAGGACAACAGCGATGACATGCGGGATCTCTCTGGGCAGCTGATATGGACGGAGTCCAATGGCCAGCAGTTCAACATCCGGGCAACAGAGCTGTTTTTTAATGGTGATGTGACCCGGGTAACACCATCTGCTGTTTACTAGAATGGCAAGCCCCCCTCCTTTTCGCTTACCACTCTTAGTGTCCCGGTCGGCCCGGATGGTATGAAAGCCATCCACGGAGACAATCAGGTCCGTAATGTCTTTGTGCAGCCATGTCTCCGTAAAGCACATCAAACTGCACTCCTGATACTCCGATTGACTCCGCGTTAGCGCCGTTAGCTCGTCCATCTTGTTGCTAAGAGACCGCACGTTTCCCATAACAACAGAGGGGAGACACTGCTTAAATCTTCTCCTTTCAATAAGTCCGTCCCGTCTCGACCCTCCTTTCATCCCACGATGTTGTTTTCCTCCTCTGCAACCACGGCGTGTTTTCCTCCAGAGTTCGGGTGGTATTCCAGCTGGTCTGGCTAAAACGCCGGCCGGCATTAGAGCGATCAGCTGTTCTCTGGAGTAAACAAAGGCAGCGTGTCCCGGTGGGAGCGGCATGATAAAAACAGCACAAAAAAGCACAGAAACTCCCCGAAAAATACCTCATTATAGAGGATAGTACTTCACAGAGTCACTGTGAAAAAATAAGAGCAATCAAAAAAAGATAAAAATACGAAAGTTAAAAGCGTAACAGGAGCGGTGTAACTGCAGCATGCTGCTTTCGCGCATGCGCACTCATGATAAAGGTGATAAAGGTGTTGATGGAAGCAGCACAAGCTGATGTTCCTCTCCAGGATGACGTCACAGCCAAACAGGTCAGGATTTAGTGCAAAGCTACTGGAGAAAGGAGCACAGCATACAGAGATTGAACCAACAGATTCTGTAGAGTGGGATAGAATGATGAAATGATGTAGGCAGTAAACGATACGAAATGGGGTCCCTGTGTCCTCCAGCAGTCTAAGCCTATAGCAGTGCTAGTCCAGAGATAGCCTAGTATGTTCCTGAGCCACTAACAGAAAGCCATCAACAAGCAAGTTGGCTTCAGGCCTTAAAAAGTATTGGTGTGTCTGCCCCACTAAAACTGGTAGTTTTGTCCCACAGTGAGGAGGTATCCTGATAACTAAAAGACGCTTCCCATCTACTTTCTAAAATTCTAGGAACCACTAGTAAACCTGCAGATTGAGAGCGAAGTGCTCTGTTAGGAACATAAGGAACAATCAGATCTCTGATATAAACCATCAGTGTGTGCGTAAATGAATGAATGTAGTGTAAAGCACTTTGGTCAAGTCTCCTGACTTGAAAAAGGGCGCTATATAAGTACAGGCCATTTACCATTTATCAGCTGATATACATTAACCCATCTTCTATAATCTTTATTAACCAATTGATGTTCAGACTTAATTTGGCAATTAAAAACTGACTGAATATGACATATATTTATATTTTACAATAATTTCTTAATAACTAAATAAAATTTACTGTGTAATAAATTAATCTGTGAAAACTGAATAAATAAAGAGTTTATGTGCTGGATGGGATTTACATCCAACATATAAGATACAGAAGATATGAAAGAATAGGATGGAGCGTAACATCGGATTTAACTGTCTAAATATTTTAGGTCTACAGTCTGTCTGCATGGGAACACTTTGGGTTTTTCAAAGAGCAGCCTAAGAAGCTTAGCAAACACATTTGCTTTTTCTTCTGTAATATGATAGGAGCCACACTGGAGCGGAATGTAATACCAAAACCGAACAGAAAACTCCAAGCCAGCATTTATCTCTGAGTAAAGCTGAATCAGTGACACGCTTTAAACATCTACAGCAACCTGTTTGCTTTATGAGCTGAAACCGTCCCACCGGGGAATATTTGGTCTCATCTTCCTTCTCTCCTTCATTGTTGTTTCTATTCTTAATTTTTTTAAACATCAGAGAAGACTTTACTGATCCAGAATCAGTCTCCTTCAACCATGAGCTGCTGTGAGAACATCCAGGAAACTGAAGCTGATGCAGAGACGAGGATGAAGGCTTGAAGCAGCAGTTTGCTTTTAGCTGCAGAGACTCGTAAGGAAGACAGAAACCTAAAAATACTGCAGCAGCGTTTCCTGAACATCAAACGAAGAACCTTCAGTTTTTCTGAGCAGCATCACCTGCTGTAGTTTCTGACCTCAGATCAGTTTGTGCAGTTCAGAACAGACAGAACAGGAGCAGCGGCTCCTCATTGATCTGTCCTATGTCTGCGTCCAAACTGTCCTCGTCCAGCTGCAGACAGTGGGATTACATGATGTCCAGTTGACATGATGAATGATGCACTTTAATCATGGATTTATCCATGATTTCAGGATACTTCAGGAATGAACAGGTTTTTGTTTTGGGAGATATGAATGTAAACCATCTAAAAGTCCTTCCAGGAAGCATGGCAGTCCATTCAGCGAGAGGACAAGTGGACAGGACATCGGGGGCTAAGGGGGAGCAGACCCAGCAGGATTACACTGTATAACCACTGAATATAACACATTAAATGGGGTACAAGGAAACGTATTTACATGAATAAAAAAAGAGGTTAAATGTAGAAAAAAATAAATAAACAAAAAACAACTTGTATGTCTCTCTCTATGTCAGAAAAACAGAAAGGGGAAAAGTTAATAAAAAGGATGATTAAATAAGATACAGACTAATACATTTTTTTTTTTTTAAACCACAAAATCTAAAATAATAAAACAATTTGTTAAAAAAAAATCCTTGCTAATCAGCCAGATGCATTGAGACTTTAGGCCTTTAAAAGTTCACTGGTTTTATACTAAAGAATGTATTTTATTCTGAAGAATGACGGATCCTGAATCCTCACTGGGTTTTATTTTGGTTCCACATGATCAGTTGGTTCTGACCCCCCCACCCCGTCTGTGTCTAATCTGTCCCATCAGCTGCTGTTGGGCCAACCAACAATAACTTTGCACCTGAAGCTGAGCTGATAAAGCTGAGCTCTGCCCTCTGATAAGAGCCTGAGCTGCCTTATCAGTCTGACTGAGGAGAGGTTTTCTGCTCTGATCCCCCAGCAGGGAGGAAGGAAGCTCCTTATATGGGCGGCAGGTATGAGAGCTCAAATAATAGTTTTTAAGGAACCTTTAGTCAACTTAGAACTATCAAATGTCAGAATTAAGATTGGAAATCATTTTTAAATGGTTGAAAAGAGTCTATCTCTGCTGCAATGTCAAACATAAGTTAAGCCTAAAGTTAACACAAACTAAATATATATAAAAAAAAAAAAATCTGTTGAGGTCCTGGAAGCAACATAAATGAGATGAGGAAAGCCTCCAACAGGCAGAATTAGTGGGCTCATTTATCATTTTCTCTCTCTTTATAACTTCTGGTTTCTTTATAATGAAGCACAATCAAAAATAAGGAGGGTTTCTCTCTGAGTTTAGTTTGGCGGTAAAAAGAAAAACAGCTGACAGGAAGCAGCAGAGAGCGTTTCTCCACCTGCGGGTCTGTTTAATCTGCCGTCTGATAATAACAGAATAAACTCTAGTTCCGGTTTTGAACTGCAGCAGCTGAAGGAAATCGTGTCAGAAGTGATGAAAATAATACCTGACCTGACTGGAGTCAGTTCAGGTGTAAAAAACTGGATCAAAGAACAAAAAAAAACAGACAAATACAAACATCAAACATTGTGTTTTCTAAATAAAATCAAAAATAAATTTAGCTTACCCAATGGACCCAGATAGAATAATGAATCCAAGGTTTGTTCTGTTCTCTGGGTCAGATCCTCTTGGTTCTGCTTTCCAATAGGGCTCGGGATCCGCGTTGCATTGTGGGACGTGGCGGCCATGTTGTATGCTACGCTCTGATAGCATCGCTCCGAAAGCACAGCTCCGACACAACGTTGTGAGAGAAAAAAGATGTTAAAAATCCCGGAAAGGGCTCCGGGAATTTTCGCGGGACACGTTAAATAGAGAAGCCACGGACGGTCACGTTGAAAAAAGTCAGCACTATTAGCTAACAATGAGTGGAGCAATCGGCGCGTGTGAGCCTATACTTCAAAAACAGTTCCGAAGTTACAAGTCCTTGGAGCCTTATGTGCAGTTCATGAATGGATGGAGGAGCTGCAGATCATAAAGCTCCAGCAAACAGTGGGACCACAGTAATCCGCACGAAGGTAAGCTGTGATCAGACAGGCTCTGGAACCTGCTAGTTTAGTAACCACTAACCGCTAATGCACAACTCACTAACGTAACGCACTTTTAACTAGCTGCTATGTGTTTCAAAGCGCGTAGTTAGTAACGCATCTGCCAACCTCTCCTTAAAACCCCTCCGGGTTTATCACGTATTTGAGCCTTTTCCCCGCTGCCGACGCGTATTATTTTTCCGTAAAAGATCCAAAACTTGAAGGAAAGAAGAAACAAAGTAGGCTATAAAATAAAATCGTGCATCTTTAGCACTTACCAGAATGAAAATGCAGGGAAACACACTTTCAATGACATGAATACTGTGAATACTTATGTTTGGTCAGTCTTACAGCCGCCCGCATGATCCAAGCTAGCCGACGACTCTTTATCTCTGACACTTGGTTGGTCCGTGGTTAGCCTCCTTGGCTGGAAAGCGATTGGAAAATCAACCCATTTTCGATGTTGTTCCCATGGCGTATCATGTGTTGAGCTGTTACAGCTCACAATACAGCAACGGTTTACCATGGTTGAAATCAAGGTAAGGTGAAATTAATCCAAATTAAAACACGTCTGAGGAGCACAGTACGCGGTAGTCATAGGCAGTGGTCTGAGCCGCGGTAAAAGAGGTGCTGCCTGCTGATGGCGGGCGACGCGAAAAGTGCTTAGGTCATGACCCTCACCAAGCCCTATAGCCTCCTGTCCTCTTCTTCTGACGTGATGGGAGCGGTCATCCGCTGCTTTAGTTCATATCTCTATATCTATAGAAATTATGTCCTGCAGAATTTGGTTGAAATCTGGGATTTTTTTTTGCATTCATTTAGCTTTTCTTGCATCAGGAAACAGTCGGCCTGGTGACCTCTGCTCAACTGCTACTGACTGGATCTCTTTCACCCTTTTAGTCTATTCTCCATAAATCTGATTTGTGTTGAAAATAACATCAGATCAGCAGTTTCTGAAATGCTCACATCAGCCGGTCCACTTTTAAATTCACCTCAATCCTTTTCTGCTCTGGTCTGACTCTCAAACTTCAGAAGTCCTCCAGGTGGTGCCCTGGCTGAGCCACTGTCAGTGTTAGCAGGTTATTGAACCGGTGAGGCTGACAGAGGCCGAGCGTCTAGCTGACGACACTTACTAACACTGAGGCCCCGTCCACACGCGAAGTCCAAACGAACACGAAACGCTGATATTTTTCCAAAACGTTTGCCGTAAAGGCAGGAGGCGTAAAATAAATGTGATAGTCCACACGAATGCATGAAAACGCTGCAAAATGTTTGCCAGGCCTGTAAGTGGCGCAATGGTGCCAAAAGCAAAAATAAGCAACGAAATGTTGGGCATGCGCACTAATATTTGTACATATGGTTGCCCTGCGGGTCCATTTTGATAATTTTGTCTTACAGATTCTGAACTATATCAAAATTAGGTATTGCTCTGAACTTCCTGGAACAATAGCTGAAGAAGAGATTCCTGTTATTAGCCGACAGCAGGGGTGAGTAGCATTAGCAGCAACCATTCAACACAATCACCGAAGCGCCATTGTTGTTTATTGATACTGGTCGCGCGATGCGCAGGTTTAGAGGCGGCATGCATGGCGACGCATGCGTGTAAAAAATATACGCAGTTAGAGCTGCGAAGATGGAAACGCCGAAAAACGGGCGCTTTTCTTCGATCTTCCCACTCTGAAGGCTGAGAATAAAAAAGATGGTTTACAGACCCCCTCAAACGATGTTGCGTGTGGATGAGAGGCTACAGTTTGGTGAAAAAATTTGTCGCGTAGGTGGCCAGTGGTTCAGATATTACGTGGTGGGCGGGGCCTGAGAAATTAAAGATGTCCTGAGAAAGGATTTCACAGCTTTGAGTGTCGACGGATTCCAATATTGACCTGATATGATATCAGTGCAACTCTGAAATTATTATATTACTTATTTTATAGTGTGGAATGTTAAACAATGTTTGATCTAAACCACATCAGAAAAACAGGCAACAAGAGTCAACAACAATACAAAGAAACACATTTAGCATTACTTAATGGGTGATAAACTTTACACACTCGCAGATAGAAGCAGATTGGCAGAGATTTCAGATACAGGTCGATAAATTGCAATATTCTTCTTTTTGTGCCTTATATCTGATTGTTTATGATAATATCAAATTATAACTTCGCTGTTGGAAACCTGGGATTTTAGTGATATAAGACCTGAAGAGTCTGATTTTCTCAGCTCCTCCTTGAAGTTTACATTGTGTAGAGATACAGTAAAATGGCCCTTCCCATTCAAAAGCCGGCCGAATGCCAACATAATCTCCTCCTTTCAGCCACTGTCCTCCTCCCCCCTTTCGTGCATATTTTTTTTAACTCTGACTCCATCCTTTCAATGATTTACAGGGTCTGACCAGGAGATGACCTGCTTCTCTTTAGATATTATTCCATAAAACAATCCACTGGACTTGGTTTCCAAGATTTGAAGACGTTTCGCCACCTCTCAGGAAGCTTTCTCAATTCAAATGTCTGGATCAGCAGTAAGTTTGAGTCTTTATATAGACAAAAAAGCCTTGTATCGCTTGGAAACATGCAAATGGAACCGAAGAATGGGTCGTTTGGTTCCATCGTTAGCCTGTAATATCTGAAACCTGTCTATGATTCGGAAGGTCGTCGTTAAAGGGGGGGATTGTCTCCTATAGTGCCTGAAACCTGTCTGTGATTGTTAAGGGTTGGTCGTTGAGGAGGTATTGTTCACCAGGTGAAGAGGGGAGGTACTTTGTTCCTCTGTGACAAAGACATTAAGATCTTTAGAAAAAATATTTTAGATATTTAAAATGGAATTGCAGTGGACTAGCCATGGTCCAGCCAAGGCCCCATCAATGACAGCAGGGAACCTTTGAATGGCTACCTCTGTAAAGGCAGCAAAGGTGTGAAGCTTCCTGCACAGTTCCAAGATGTTTTTACTTATATCAGTTGATCTATTGTTAAATATTTCACTGAAAAGCAGAATACATCATCAGGAGAATCTGAATAAAGGTTTATAACCTGCCTGTGAATACATTTTCCCTTCCATTCAAATCTAGGAAACACTTGGTTTCTAACATCTGATCTCCACACTGTTAATAGCAACTCTTTCAGTTTGATTCAGCTGTTGATAAATGCTGCCCCCTGCAGTCTGCATGGATCATTGCAGCTCCAGAGGTCCAGTTCCTGTTCACACAAACTGCTTCACAAAGCCTTAAGCCCTTGAACCCTACGGACCCACCGGTGGGTCCAGCTGCTACATGACCTCGTAATTTTAACAAACCCCCAGTATTTGATGTAAAACACATTTGGCACAGTTTGGTGACATTTTTTGGATAAATGTGCCAAAATGGCCTCTCCGCTTCTACAGCAGAATTTCTCACTAATACCATTCTAAAATAAATATGATTCATCTGATTGAGTCCAAATTTGGTATATTTTTACACAACATTTTAGATTTAAAAGTCTGTACTACTTTTTTGTGCTATAAATAATATTTTGGTAGTGTTTTGCAATGTTTATTTTAAAGAAAATTTTGACGAAGTTCAAAAAATGCAAAAATATTATGTATTTTGTCCCTAATATTTTTCGAGCAGGGTCAAAGCTACAATGGTGCTGACACCCAGAAAACCATTCTATGACATCTTTCCTTTACAGAGGTACCAAAAGTTTCTTCTTAAATCTAATAGCTGTGGAGGCTATAAGTTAGATTTACTTTTGTGTGTTTTTGTCAGGCAGAAAATTTATTTATACCCCCTGAGGGTGTAAGAGGATAAGTCTTCTACTGGAACAAAACTATTACAAAAAAATATTTCTTAAACCAGTTAGAAGAAAATATTTATAATGTTGCAGCATCATGAGAAACAGCCACGCATCTAAAGACAAGGCTGACGTCTAAAGGAAGTTAGCCTTGTTGTTTTTGTGTGTGAGTTCATGCATGGACCTATATGCTAATTAAATGAAAGTGTAGCATGAAAAAGATGCAAATGCATAAGAAAAGAACTGACCCAGATCCAACAGGAAGTGAGACGTTCACGAGGAGGACAGGAGAGAAGCTCTGTAAAACATTGAACTCTGAACTCAAAAGGTGGGGCGGACATATTTTAGCAGGTATTAATTGGATCTCTAAAGTTCTTCCTGTCCAGCAGCTCAACCAGAGATTAAAACACAAAACAGGCAAATAGGATCATAATAAACTTGAAAGATTATTGATAAAGACCACTTTGGAGGCTTATGACGGGGTCTGGACCAGAGGACGGCAAATGAAGGAAGACTTGATCTGGGGCTTAGGAAAGAACTGACAAAATCTCTCTACAACAACTTCTTCTGTCATCGCCTTCCTCTGCTTATTATTTGAGGGTTTGACAGTGATTCATTATTTGTGATCATTGGGGAAAATATAAGCAAGCAGGAGTTAATGGAGTTAAATGAGATAAAAATAAAACAGCATAGATTGAAATGTGTTAGATAATTCATCTCGACTGAGTGTGTGTGTGCATGGTTGCCTGTCTCTGTGTTTGCCTGTAATGGACTGGCCACCTATCCAGGGTGTAACCCTCAGTTTGTCCATACACCGCTGGAGCGAAAAACAACATTACCTCTGAGGATCTCAGCACCAGGTACTGCTGATGCTGCAGATTGCAAAATCATGGAAAACAGAGACCAGATGTCTGAACAACACCCTTTGACCAAAGGCTCTCATCCAGACTTCAGTACCAAACATCTATATTCAAAATTTTCACAGAGGTGTTCTATGGCAGGCACCAAATATGAGTGCCCTGGGCCCCCGCCCTGTCAACGGGCATGTGAGACACCGCCAGAGGGAGTCAAACTGCAAAATGTGGCTATGAATCTGTCACTGTCTCATGGAAGAGACACTACTACTAAATACAAACATGCCTACATTTTCTAAGCTAGACGGTTTTTATCCTGCATGTTTTAAATATAAACGGCCGTTCATAATTCTCAGTCTGTGGAGCATAACCTTGTTGGCATGGTTAATAGATGCAAGTCTGATAAAAAAAAAAAACAGTTGAGCAAAAATCTTATCAGGGAAGTCAAGCAATCCAAATAAAAATGCAATTTTATAAGATGAGAAAGATGGAACTGGTTTGTTACAACATTTTTACACTTTTATCTTTTAAAAAGAAAATAACATTCATTAATTCATTTGTCATGGTGGGACTGTGCCAAGGTTTAGTTCAGCTTTAATTTCCTCCCATTTCCTTCCAAGCAGCCTTACATTGCTTTCATTTTCAGTCAAACTGTAGCCCTAAAGCAAATTTCCAATCAGCTTTTAATTGAAACAAAAAAGAAAAAACAAATGTATAAGAACACATAAATAAAACAAGGTGTTAAAATGTACTAAAATATAACTGAAAGACACGACACATCTCTTGCTTCCAGAAGTACTTTTGAACAGGGGCCTATAGGCCTATTTAACATACAATAACAATAAATCCGTAGATAGATCTAGATTTATTTTCATGTACGCTTCAGTCCACGCAACCAGGGTAACACACAGACATCATCAGTTCTTAGGTGAATATATGCGCAATTAATTAAACTTCACACATTATTTTATTGAAAACCCCAAGGAAATAATTATAGAACAATATTATAAATAATTTTGTTATATTATTAAAATGTTATTGAATTGTTTTTCTCATCCATTATAAAAAGAAAACAGGATCAAAATAGATCAAAGATAAAAAAATAACTCTCTCTATACTATGGTTACTTTAAACTACAGGAATAGATATGAAAGTGCATGGCGGAACCATGCTGTTACTTTGAGTTACAGACACGTTGCCCTTGTTACAGGTGTCCAAATGTTGAGTTTCGCTCTGGGGTCGTGGAGATAAAGTCTCTCGTGAGCTGATGAATCCGAAACGCCTTTCTGTGCCATATTTCTTCCTCGTTTCTGTAATTAGACCATGTCAATTTATTACTCTGTCTTAGGGATACCTCTTTACTCAGCAACCTCTGGCTTGCTTGTTGTTGCCAGGACAACGTAACTTCTGTGGACGTGTGTTGATCAGGCCTCAAAATAATTAAATAAAAATCAAATACACATAATAGTAAAAAAACAACAAGAAGTTAAAATCATTTTCCAAAACATACATAAGAAATGTATAAATTGTGCTAAATATTTTTAACACATTTTTTCAAATCTTCGTCTCCCTTCACACACAAATATATATATATATATATATATATATATATATATATATATTATTATTGTGTGTGTGTGTGTGTGTGTGTGTGTGTGAGTCCATTTTTGAATGAATTCTTGCCTGAAATGTTACATTTTTTTTTTTTTTTAGTAACCTTTTCTGGAAGCAATAAAAACATATTTCACTGTTAAAAAAAGGTGAAAAAAATATTTAATAATTTTTTTTATTAAGGATACAACACTATATTTATTTAATGCTTACAATAACAATTGCTTTAGGTAACATTTAAATATTTACATTTACAAATCTTTTCATTTTTTAGTTTATAAAATATGAAGCTCATTTGGCTTTCCATACCTGCTCCAGTCGCTTTTGATGCCATTGATAGATTTTTACTTCTACCTCTGTGACATGTTTAAATTGGACCACAAAATATTCTGGTCAAAATCTTTCTAAAGCAGTGAAGTTTGTACAGAAGGATTGTCTATTTATTCACTTCTACTGCAGCACAGTTGCAGCTGTGGACGCGCCCTGTATTCACATCAGTCAAATTAAAAACACCACACCCTCTTAATGTTATCTGTTGGTCCGGTTTTAATTATAACACAAAGATAAAGAACAAACCCTTGACAGAAACTGTAAGAAACAAAAACTGAAAATCAGAGTGAGGTGAGGATGATCTAAAGTAAAGCTGTTCCTGCAGCTTCTTCAGGTGAGAGCAGCTGTTGGCTTCATGCTAAGGTGATGGAGCTGCTGCCTGATCGTGAACAGAGGGGGAGATGCAGTCTCCACCTGCAGCGCAGCCAGTCTTATGTATGGCAGCTCGACTAATTTCAGAGAAACTGCATCAGCAGCATAACCAGTTAGAAGGAATGGCTGGTGGAGGTACCTCCCAATACTGCAGTGGATAATGGAAATAAAGTAATATTAGGATTTTATGAAAATTATGAATAAAGCTCCAACTTCCCTGCAAACATCCTTAAAAAAACATGTTTATGGCAAAAGATGTAGGGGGCTGATTTAGGGCCCCCCCTCTCTACACTGACCCGCCCGTGCCCCCTTGTCAGCGGGCATCCTTGTGGGGACGTTCCATTGACTTTATCCATTTTGCATTAATTCCTGTGGTCTAACCCTGGCCTTAACCACCACCACTCTCACAGTGAAAAACTTGCATAATCTCTGCTCATGCAAGTACAAGTATGGTTGGTCAATCAGGTTATTAAAAAGATAAAAAGAAACACACACCTCTGCTGGCACTTTGAGGAGACTTTGAACCTGGAAACAAACACACCTACCTCATACAAACCATCAGCTGGAGTTAGTATAATGGAGCAGGCATCAAACTTTTAATTAAACAGTTTGTCAGATGAGAGTTCTACAGGCTGAAACAAGTCTGAATGATCGTTTCATGTTTATGTGCTGATTAAGTGGAGACGAGAAGTGTTCAAACACAGATATTTAAAAAGAGAAACAGCTTTCAGATAAACTGCAGTTTGACAAATAAGCAGAAAAACAGGCCTAAAAAAATCCGTAAAAAAATAAAAAGAGCCAATAGACAGTGATGTTGATCAAAGCAAAATTAAATCCATGCAGAATGAGCACAAATGGCCACAAATACTTGTCACATAACATTTTGCAACTCAAAAAAATATCTAGATGACCGGAAGAAAATAGACTTATCACAGCAGCATGTAACAAACTAAAAACAATTTGTCATTTAACTTTATCAAGGAAACACTTGGAAATACAGGTTTAGGAGCTCTGCTAGAAAATCCACTGAAATACGTAAATATATACAGTGTTTAAATATTTTCTCAGGCTAAATAAATTATCTGTCTAACTGAAAGGTTCAAATATGTTGGATTAATTATTGTAAGGCCAAATAAAATAGAATAGAATAGAATTGAGAAATCCATTATTACCCCAAAGTGGGACCATTTACCGGTAAGTGTATCAGCAGCAAAGTGAAGCAATATGATTCACACAGAGGTAAAATCTACAATAGTTATAAATATTGTAAAAAACATAAACAGTTCAAACGTAAAAACAGTTCAACAGTTTAGGGTGATTTAAAAGCTGTGTTAATTAGCATAGAAAACAATAACAGACATAAAACGGGTAGAAAAATGCGATAAACAGGGTGAATTTAAGAAGGCGTTTTTATTTTCTTTATTTTGACTAAGAAGAGGACGACTTGATGATGAACTGAGGAACAATTAAACATATTTTGTTTAGGGGTGTTACGACCACCCAGGCCATAACATATTTGAGAACACGAGACAAACATGAGGTACAAAATAATTATTTTATTCTTAATCTCTGGAACTTCTTTTTAGATCAGGTGTTTTGTTTTTCTGTAAAGAGACAAAAGAGACAAAAAAACAGAGAGTCAGATTTTTCCCCAAGTTCCCCGTGTCCAAAAACATAAAACTCTAAGAAAGAAAAAAGAAAAAAAAAGACCCAAAGTATGAACAGAAAGTTACGTTTCTGCTGTAACAGAAAGGTTACAGCAGAGGGCCAACCCTATACAGCGCCGTCGAAGCCTCTGCTAGTACCGAACTAACGGTTAAAAAATCTAATGAAAATAAAAAAGAACGAAAACAGGACAACCGGTCACATCAGGTCAAAGTTACAAAAAATCTGCAAAAAACCAAAGCAAACGAACAAAAATACCACATGGCAGGCTGGAGAGGTCAGCGGCGGCCTACAAAGACAGGAGACGCGCGCATCGCGTCAGGACGCGCTCTCTGTGACGGTGGATCGCTCAGAAGGCTGGAAGTGAGCGAGAGCGAGAGACTAACAGGTGGAAACCCAGCCTACTTATAGGCGGACCAATCACACACAAATTACGTCATCGATTTACAAAAGAAAAAATAAGTGATTCAACTAAGGTCTATGCAACACTAAAAGGAAAAATAAATGAATAATTAATGTACCCGACGCACATAACAGGGGTAAAATTTAGCACTTAGAATGTAATATTTTTGGGGGGTTAATTGTGGCAAAGGTATGGATTTCTGCATGTCTGACAGCTGAGTAATAGAGGAGGGCTAAAGGACAAGAGGAGAGCTGGTGGAAGGTAATACTAGAATCCATCTTTGTATCTACAATTAAAAAAAGATAAGTTTATTTCCCCTTAATTGAAGCAGATCAATGAGACAATCTGACAATGGAGAGGTTAATTATGCCCTTTAAAATACGATAATGAAGTTGTCCCACCACGTGAAAATTGAGAGGGGCTGTGTGTGCATGTAAACAGCAGCTGGTGTGAAAATGCTAGATCAGTCACCAGCTCCAGACATCGAAAGTTTCTGACTGTTAAAGGCATACAGGATGATCTTTTATTTCTGGGTGGATCATCTCAATAAGTGGTCCTCCTAATTGTCAATCATTCGGTTGATATGTTTTCGAAAGTCCGTCCTACACGTGCTTGCCCTGTTAGCTATCTTTTTCTGCGTGATGTCAAAGAACTACGGTTTCAGACAGTCTTTGAAGCTCACCTTTCTCACCGCAATTCTTTAAAAAATGGCAGAGTAAGAGAAAAAAAGTGTTCAAATAGCGTATGAGAAGAAGAGAAAGGCCCAGAAGAGGCAGATATATCCCAGGAACGCTGCCCGCTGTAAGTCTCTGGCTGTTTTACCCAACAGCGCGTCTTTTATAAATAAATATGGCGGAGGTACCTCATCGCGGAGGAGTTATGCGTGACCAATGGACCAAAAAGCACTGATCATCTGTCCAAAAGGTCAGTAAACTGTGGCGTTTGCTATAAAGTCCACTAAATAGTCCCCGCTGTATGTGGACAGAGTTAGCTTGTATGAGCTATGAGAACAGCACAGTTTAAACAGGGACTGCACAAGGAGAAATGTGCTTGTGCATGCTCTCGCACACGCATGTTTTGTGGAGTGGGCGGGTCTGAGGATGTCCGATAATATCGACCGGCTGAGATTATTGGCTGATATTAGCATAATTATGTAATATCTGTCTATATCGTTATCGGATTTTCCCCCGATATGAAAAGCCGATGATATAGATTTTGTGAAATATGTCGGAATTAGCGCTTCCGCCAAGAGGCAGCGCACCTGGATGACATCTTTAAACCCACCAAACAGATAAAAAAAGAAGAAGTGTGTAGCAGAAGGAAGATAATAAACAAAAGATGTCTGCGGTGTAGAACTTTCTCTAAGTTTCAAGTGATGACTTGAAGTTTGCGATTTGCAATGAATGTGAGGTCCTTGTCATGTGTGCTGGAACCAAGACTTCATCCTTCAACACTTCAGATTTAATATCTCACTTAAAGCAGCACCACCCGGAGAAACAGCGTTTCTTCAGCAAAGTAAAGCCGAGCAACCTGGAAACAACTTGCGGAAAAAAGCAACACAGCTTTCTTTTAAAGACTCATGGTGGAAGATACAGGATTTAAAAAACTTCTCAAATTCCTCGAGCCCTGCTTCCACATGCCAAGTCGCAGGTATTTCTCTGAAGCTGTCCACAATCGTTTTCATGGTGCTCAAGATGAACCACTCTATATCATTGCAACAACGGTTGAAGTGGGATGCCCAGACTATGCTGCAGTGTGTCGTTGATGATCTCTCAGTCCAGGAGGATGCAAACCCACCATCAAACAAAGCCTGAAATGAGAGCCTGCAGGACATGTACCAAGAAACGTTTACAGAGAATGACACACAGCAACCTGCAGCAGGTGTAACTGCTACACAGGTGAGTTAATCATTTATAAATAAGTAGAAACAGAAATAATTAATCATATTATTAACTTCTAATAAATGTAATCGAACATTTGAGTGTGCTTTGAAAGTTTACAGAATAATTTTTTGTCATATAAACTAGTCGATATAAATAGTAAAATATATTAAAAATAATTGGGTGTGCTTTGAAGGTTAACAGAAATGTTTTTCTACTTTTATTTTTTGTCAGGTGCAGACATACTTTGCAGAGATCACCATCCTCAAAACAGAATGCCTGTTTAAGTAGTGGAATTCAAAACAAACCTGCTTCTCTGCTCTGTTGCACGCAAGAACCTAACTGCGGCCTGAGGTCTGTTCCCCATGTCATTGATGAGAAGAGGAACGGTATACATTGCAGCAATGCTGAAATGCTCATTTTCATATAGACAAATCTTCCTCTTGTACATTAGTACCACGGTATATTCTGACATTATCATCAAACCACCCTGAATCCCTTTCACTTTGCATACAGAGCAAAATGACGCAATCTGCGATGCCCTCACCCACCTGGAAAAGAAGGACTCTTATGTGAGAATTTTGTTCATTGATTTCAGTTCATGTGCTACAGACTCTGCAAAGAATTATGGTCCATTTGCTTGCCTCTTTTTTTGTGATCATTTTTGTTGACATTCATTTCTGTGTAATACAGCTGTACTGGAGAGGTACAGTGTTTTCAATTTGTGAAGAAAATACTTTCATCTCTTGTTTGAATAGATGTCAGGTTAAGCTCAGGAACAGGACATTCCAAAACGTTGTTTGAAACAGTGTTGAAAATAAATGTTAACGTTTTGTGTTTTTCTGAAGTTGAAATTGTATCCTTATCCTCTACAATTAGCCTCTAGTGGGGCATCACAATGAAGCTTAAATTGTGTGACTCACATGTTTTGATGTTTATATTGGTATCAGCATATTGGAACTTCAGTGTTAGGAATATTGGCATAGGTGGGTCTTTTAAAAAAAAAGGGTTAGAGAGTTTAGTGCGGTTAGCATCACTGCTAAACATATTTTTGTGCCTCCAAGCGCTAATACAAAAGACGCCATTAAGACTCTATACTTCTTGATCAAAATTACACCTCTAGACTTTTTTAGTGGCCTTTCTTACATTTATCAGCTTGACTGAATAATTATTTATGATATCTGAAAAACATTTTTTTTTAGTCAAAATAATACAAATGATGAACATTAACAATAGGAATATGGAGATTTGAAATTCATTTCTAGACATCCAGAATGTTTAATCTACATGTGAAGAATGTCATTTTGTTTGATATGTTTTTTTTAAAAGGAAAAAGGTTTATTTTTTCCTGATATAATGAATAAATATTCAGTCAAACTAATACATATCAAAATGGCTTGCCATAGACTGTTGTGACCACGAAAATAATACAAGTTTATTTCCTGAATGGTTGTAGATCAATGTATCTATTTACATGAAATCATCTGGCAGCAGATGAAGAATGTCGGGTTCATAAAATGTAGGTTTTTGCTAAAGAACTGAAATACACAATTATGGATACAATTTCTGCAGGAAGGAGAGACCGTTGAACCCCAGACTCAAACACACTGTCTCCCACGGACCTCCTCCACAGAGAGCGTTTTTATTAACAGAACATGACACATGGTTACAAACAGAGTATTGTTTCTGACAGAACAATTGGATCAGTTCATGAAGACAGAATGCTCCATCAGAATGACAAGAAGGATGGTCTCCTGACTGAATCATGAGACAGGAGTGGAGCATCCCCTTGCACAAATGTTTTATAAGCACACATTCATTTTATAATCATCACTGAATAAACCTAATAAAAAGTTGTTCTAAAATATGGAACCTTGTTCGCCATCGCCGGGTTCCTCTAATGTTGATTCTTTCTTCACACAGTAAATATATGGTTGTCTGCAGCCACTTCCAGATCATCCCAATATATGGTTGTTATTAAACGTTATCAGTCCCAGGCTAGAATGGCTTCAGATTTAGGCTCATTAGATTGTTATCATCGAGTGAATCCTAATCCTTACCCTAAAGTAATTTCTTTTCCCCCAAGCAGAATTAATGAATCTATTTATGTTTAATCTGAAAATAATCTCAGTAGTTCTTCATGTAGCAGTGCAAAATAAATAAAAATAAAATGATCCACATGTTGTTCATATTAAACAAACCAACAGTGTGGCTCCTATAAATAATATTTAATTCCTCTATGAAAAAAGGCTGAATGTTCTTTAACAAGATGTCCATCAAAATGGTTATGCTACCTAATGAGTCTAGTTAATGTTTTTTCTATCCACAAACCGACACTAAAATTTCCTGACTAACTAGAAAATGAAAACAATCTGATTGGCTGTAAGGAGAGCGAGACGGAATCCACTCTGAGTTTACTGAAGAAAACCTGCTGCTGACCAGGTTAGCTCTGAGGAGAATGTTGCTATGGTGACCAGAACATAGTCTCTCTTTGTGAAATGGAAAAGTCAGAGTTTCCCTAATTTCAGGTTTAGAAAACAAGTTTTCAGCAAACCTGCTTTGTGAAACGAACCCCAGGATGAAAACCGAGCCTGACCAATTGGAGATGTTCCTCACAGGTGACATCAGAAGCCGGATGTAAAGGGATGTTTCTGGCTTCTTCACACACCGTACACTTCTTTGCTTTGGGTCAGAAACCCTGTGGGCAACTTTCCATCCTGCTGTTTTCAAATTACTTCCAGGAAAAAAGAACACAGAGTGGAAACTCCAAAAAAACTTAGAACATTTTACAGTCAGAGGAATGAGAGGAATCTGATTCCTTCATCTGGGTCAGGTCTGAAACACCCAGCATTCAGAACCACTAGAATACTGTGAGAATATATTCAGGTTTCTATAGACCAGTCCAGATTTGACATGTGATATAAACATATGGGCCAAACACTGATACCACATCATAGATGAAATGTTTCCTTAAACCATCTTTTATGCCGATATAAGGTGACCAAAACCACTTCTCCGATAACATCATCTGCTCTACTTTCGATAAACACCCACAATCCTTTGCTGTAACATCGACTGCCACTACTCGATCCGCACTATCAGTTCATTGGCACTGTCAGAATCCATCCAGGTCACCATTGATTGTTCAAGAACCCACTTTGAGAAGGTTTATGGAAGAAGCTGTTAGACCTAAGAGTGGGCGAGTCACAGCGCCACCAGTTCATTCATAGGTACTGCAGCGTGCTGCAGGGCCATGTGGACGTGCATCTTTCTCTGAACCCTAATTAAAAAGACGTATTTTTTGATTTAGTATCGACCAAACCTTAAAGTGACAGAACCTGGGTTAGAACATTAGATCATTTTAGCTGACGTTCTGTCATCTGGAACCAATCTGTCTGTCAGTCCAGCAGATGGTTTACTTTACAGCATCTCACCTCCGAACTGTTCAAATCAAAACTTCAGGCCTAAAAACATCATTGATAACTTCAATCTAAAGCCAGCAGATAAGAAATAACGACTAAATATATTATATTAATAAAACTTATTAGAATTAAAGGGGAAGTCTGCTTCATATTCAGAATTCAAACTTTAAATATGAAAATATTCCATCCTGTTCAATAAATGATCAGTGTTTTTAATTCAGAGTAATAGAATAATTGTCATTTGAATGTTTTTTACTGGAGGCATCCATGTTTGTCAAAGAACACTACTGCCACCTACTGGTTAGTGACGCCACAGTGCGGTATCGGCTGTTGATCAAGTCCCAGTGCTGTATCTGGTGTTTGTCATCACTACGCTATCCAAGTCATCTTGAAAACATTCTTCTTCCAAATGTTGGCTACATATTACCGGTTTTTTCTTCCGCCATAGTCTACAAATATCTCAATCGTTGGCGATCCAACGACCAACCCGTCTCTGCATGGGGATCATGAATCAGAAAGGTGGAATAACTCTTTTTTCACTTTTACCCGAGTATCCCAGCATCCAGCTGCCATGCACGCGGCAAATTGTCAGTTTCACTATAGTTTGGTGAATTTCTAATGGTGAAGTCCTCTGGAAATCTTCTGCCATCCTTGTTGTTGATTGCAGGATGTGTCTAGTAGTTCCTATTGATTTAGCTTGTAAAGCTGCTGGAAGATGGCAGGAGGCTTACCGCACTGCGATGTCACTGCTGGAAGATGGCAGGAGGGAGAGGCTACTATATTTGGGCTAAAATGGCCGCTCCCAGACTTAGTAATCGTGATGAAAATTATTATTTTTATTGTTTTACTGATTAACGCTAATTCATTAAATCAATGGCAACGTATTAGTTTTAGGTATAAATAATGATCCATTGATTATTCCTTTCTGACCAGACTTTTCCTTTAAATGATTTAAGCAATAATTTAATCATATATCTACATTGTTTTAATGTTACAATCAAAACCAGCCACCGCTCAAAGAAAAAGGAAGCAGATCTTGTTCTCTTGTGTCTGGTTGATTTATGCATTGATTGATATGAAGGCTAATCTGTTACGGTTTTTTAAAGAAAAGACCCGAAAACAGATTAAGAACTGTTGCAGTGTAACTGGATCAACAGGGAGTAAAAAGCTCACAGGTAGGAGAGGATTCCCAGAAGCCGAGTAAAAGCCGTGAAATCTGATAAACTCAGTGATAAGCCACAGTTCTGTCAACAACAGAACCAGTTTTATTTAGACCCACAGGCTCTAAGTGGCAGGAACATTTTAAATAAACTAATGTCATTCTGCTAAACAAACTAATCTCATTCAGCCTTCTTGTTCCAACTAAACTTTGTTTTCAGTTTCCAACTTCTATGAGTTATTTCAGACCATGAGGGAACCCATCATATCCAAGTTACATAAGCAGAATGGTTTATGTAAAAAGAAATATTCCATCCTTTGTCCATGTTTGATGTGATTATGTGTTTTTCTGACTATCCTACCACTCTTGGCTGAAGAGATTTGTAAAAGATAGTTAAAAAAAAAGTTTATTATCATCATAATTGTATTTTGAAAATTCCAGAGTAATTACAATTACAAACTGCTACATTCTGAAGGCTAAATGTTAAGCTCTATTGAGCAACATAAATCAATTGAATCCAAATCAAAAGCATAAAGATGTTGCTTCACCATCAATTACCACAGTATATGCTTAGTAGTAACATTAATAATGTAAAGGAAGTTCATGATTCAAACATTATGGCACAATACTAACAGAACAATGGCTGCAAAAGCATAGATACACATACCGGTATATGTATTGTGGTGTTGTCATATAATCCCGAGGTAAACATAGCTTCTGCCTTTTTCATGGAAAAGCAGCTGCGCTTCTTTGCATGCATGCCTACAACCACACCTACTTTCATCAATCAGAAACTAAACCTGTCTACCTTATTTGTTAAAACCCAGATCATCTCTGATTGGTTCACTCTCTGGAAATACCTTTGCTCTGACTGGATCTGCTTTGGTCCTTTGTTTGTTTTTAAGCCCTTCTTTTCATTCAGTTCAAAAGCCAGTTTCAAACACGTTGTTTTTTTTTTCAGCTGAATATTTCAATAGTTTCAGCAACAATGTCTTCAATTCAGCGTCTGAGGGAGTTTATCAGAGAGCGACTAACTGCTGCTGCTGAAGAAATCTTCACAGAGGTTGAAAAAACCATCGTCCGCTACGAGGAAGACATCAGACTGATGGAAACCTGCTGGAACCCGCAGATAAAACTCCACAGAATCGGTAGGTATAAGTGGAGGGTTCTCCAAATCTTGTCATGATTTCTAAGATTTCTGAGCCTAAATATCTCTGCAGGATGAAAACATGCAGAGCTAGAGAGTAGTTTATATTTGTTTGACTCATCCTGCTGCAGGGTGTTAACAGCAGTTTACAGCACAGCCAGTTATTTCTTTTAAAACAGATTTGATTTGGATACAATCCTTTACATCTCAAGTAATAAATATCCATATTAGAACAATATCGGTTTGTTTTCAGTCTGAAATTAGTAAAAAGTTTATATTTCTATGTTTTGTTAAAAGTTGCAATTCCAACCCGTCTCCTTTTCCCTCCTTTCTTCCTTGTTGATCCAGACTTCGCTGAATGATTTCACTATTTTAACCTGTCTTTTCTTCTTATGATTAATGCTTCAGTCTTTCTATAGTTTTTTTTCATGCCGTTTAATCCTCAAAATTTTGGCTGCTTTGATCTTCCTCAACTTTCAAAAGTCCAACTCTATGTATCTCTACTTCAGAAACATACTGTACACAAAATTAATTTCATCACATTGAATGTTTCTGTTGGATCTACTTTTTTCTTCATAAAATCTGATCAGTCGTTACAATAAACTGCTCCTCTCTGCTCATTTAGCTCTGCTATTATGGACTCGCCTTAATCTGATTGGTTCAGGTGATGTTATGCACCTCAGAAATCCTCCAAACAAAGCAGAAAAATGATCTAAATCTGTTCTCAGCTGTTTTATAAAATAGGTACAACAGTCACGTGGAGAATTGTTTCACAGAGTATTAAAAAGGCGCTGTTGGTCTAGAACCCAGGTTCTAACATTCTACCAGAGAACGTGGGAGTTCTGTCCATGTACTGTAGTGTTCTCCAAACATGTAAACCCTGATGAAAAAAGGATCCAATCAATGTGAAACCAACAACCTACTAAGTATTAAGTGTCAGGAAGATAGGACGTGTTTTAAATAAAGATTTAATGTCTCTCACACATGTAAGCATCACCTTTGATCAAATACACCAAAAGTTCAGTTTGTCTAAGATGGCCATCTTCTAAACAAATATCCTCATTTTGATGTCCTGTTTACTTTCTCAACTTCTACTGTTCAGTTTATACTAGTTCATATTACGGCGCCGCAAGTTCTGCCTGATTCAAAAGGGAAATTCCCATTAAGAAGTTCCTTCCAGTAACTAGATAGTGATTTTATCTCTTGGACACAGAGCATGCCAAAGCTGTTCAAAGACTGTGTTCATGGTAAAGACCAGGAAAACTGATTTTGAAAAACAAACCACAACTGGTTTGTTTGAAAAACAAGAGACATTTTATGGTGAAATATTAACCGTTTCTTAAACATATGCCTTCTTAAAAAACATATATTTATTTTAATAACTATGACTTTACACGTCATATATCTCTGTTTAACTGCCCAAAAGTCATGAATCTCTCATTTCCTCCCATTTTCCTTCCCAGCAGCCAGATGTTACTATATAATCTGTATATTGAACATTTTATACCCAAAGTCAAACCGTGTCTTTTCAGTGAAACGCCTTTGTTTCTCACTATTCTTCTTCATCTGTATTCAGTGAAGCGTTCCTCACTATCCTCGGCCACTGCTGCCATCTCCTCTCTGGTTTTTATATCTGCAGGAAGCTCTCCTCCTCTTCCAGGCTAGAGGGTAAAACTAGAGCAAAAGACACATTGAACCAACAATTAACCTTTAAACACTGCTCTGTTTCTGTCCCTGGGTTGTGTGGCAGAGGCGCTGCTCCTCTGTCTAATTTCTTCTTTTCTATTTTGGTTGTTTTGCCAGTTGAATTAAATAAGTAAGGTTTATTTATATAACACCTTTCTCAGACAAGCATCACAAAGTGCTGAACAATATCAGAAAAAGAAAATACAAAACAGCACCATATAAAATTCATATAGACAAATGCATACAGTCATTGATAAAATGAGTCTAAAATGCTGGAATTCGCCAAGAGCAGGTATAAAGGGTAGGGCATTCCACAGTCTGGCTGTGACAGTCATCTCTTATCCTAAACCTGGTTTGAGGGCCGTTAACAAGTTTTTTTCAGCAGATCTCAGACTCAGAGTGAGGCTGAATCAGGTCACAGATATAAGCGGGGGCATGTCCATGCAGGGAAAGGTCAGGACAAGAATTTTAAGGTTTATGAGGTATTCAATGGGAAGCCGGTGTAGAGCTTTGAAAACAGGAGGAATGCGAGCTCTTCTGGTTGGACGTGAATTTTGGACTAGCTGCAGTTGAGCTAAGCCTTTTTTGTTTAGACAAGCGAACATGCTATTGCAGTAGTCCAAACGTGATGACACATGCATGAAACAGCATCTAAAGGTCATTTTCATTAAAAAAAAATCCTTACTTCTGCAATGTGAGGCAGCAAAGAGAAAGAGGTTTTTATCAATTGTTTTATGTGCTGCTCCAGAGACATTGCCTCATCAAATAATGTTTCTCAAAGTGTGTTTTGTCACCTGGTTGAAGTCGTATAAGTGCTGTTTAATGCCTGGAATGGCTTTGCCTGGGGCAATCATGAGTCTGAGTTTTTTTCTGAGTTTTTAGGTTATTGTCACTAAACCACTTTTTTATTTGGGAAAAACATTTGATCAGAGAGTTTAATTTGTGAACCTCGGATGTATTAATTGATCAGCAGAGCTGAATGTTGTCTGGAAACATGTGAAATGAGACATTCTCAAAGTGCTGAATAACCCTACCTAATGGGAGTGCATAAATCATTAACAAAATATGTCTTAGGGCAGAACCCTGACGTAGTCCACATACTAGTTTATCAGGATCAGACATGATATGATTTCCATGCACATAAAATCTCTTTCCAGCCATATCTTATGAGAACCACTCTAACACTGGTCCAGTGATCCAAACCACATCACTCAGCCTGTTTAGCAAAGGATGAGGCGGTCAACTGTATCAAAGGATGAGGCGGTCAACTGTATCAAAGGATGAGGATAGGTCTAGCAGAACCAGGGCAGTACATTTACCTGAGTCGGCAGACATCAGGATGTCACTTGAAACTTTAAGCAGGCCGTTTCAGTGGAGTTGTGTCTCTGGAAACCAGTTTAAAAAAGCATTGTGTATCTTATTTGCCTCTAGGAAATATATGACCTGTTTTCTACATCACCTTTTGATTTTGGCCAAAAAAGGAAGTTTAGATATTGGCCTATAAATAATAGTTTTGGCTTGATCAAGGCTGGGTATTGGTTCCATAATCCACTTTCTAAAAGCAGTCAATCACAAAAAAATTTTGAAAACCTTAAAATCGGATAGATAAAGTGATAAAATGACCAGCATGGAGAGGAATAAATAGATTCAAATAATACTGGGGATTTAAATAAGGTTCAAACATTTTGATGTTGTGGGGCAATAATTTATTTTAGAAGACTTTCTTCATTAGGAGGAACGTTTCTTAATCAAGTCTGAAACGCTTCTGTAAAATTCCCTCCAATTAATATAGGGGTCCATTTGTGTGTTTTGCGTTTTTTTTTCCTGTATCAACCAATAACAGCTTTTAAAGACACACCCAGCAAAGGGATCAACAACAGCTCCTCACGAAGATGCAAATTCTCTCATCTCCGTGGCCCTTTGAGGTTAAAACTGAATTTTCAGTTTACACAGGAAATCTGAGAGACTGAGGTTCTTTGTGCGTATAGGGAAAATATTCAAACTAGGTTAAAACTAGACAAGGTCAGCAGCACACCACCCCAACTACAACAAGAAACCAGCACTGAGTGACTGTAGATGTGAGTATATAGTGGGAACAGAACAAAGTATGGCAGAGGAGCTGATTTGGAGCTGGTGTGAATAGAAATAACTAGAAGAGAACCAAGGGGCAAGAAAAAGGCGCAACGGGGCAACAGAGAGTAACCCAAGAAATACAAACTGACAGAAAACAACTACAAAGACACAGAATAACAAAGAAACAGAAAACAAAACAGCGGACAGAACCCTGAGAGTGGAAGTTGAATGTGTTCTTTAAATAATAGCTTTCTGACATAAAAATGAATATTGTGGAAAATGATTACACTTTTAACAGAAAATTAAAAACAGCACAATGATTTAATTAAGCTTCCTTTGGAAACCTAAAGCTTGCAACGCAGCACGCTTTGAACAGTAATACATCTTTTTTTCACCAAATGAAAATTGTTGCCACAGTTTTGCCCTACAGCATGTAACCGACATGCTTAGGGCCTAACTGACAGCTCGGCTCAGTATGCTGTTGTACTTCCTGGTCTGTTTTCTTCTGTCTAACATGTTAATTAGCTTCTGTCTCCCCTTAACTTTACTTCCTTTCTCAAACCCCTGATGTCCATTATGGAATATTATACACCTCACTCCAGCTATTACAGCTTCACTCGCCTCACTGCTAAAGTACCATCATTGTCCTGATTAGAGATTACTAACACATGATATCTAAGGTCAAACATGTTAAATAGTTTAAATAACTGAGTATGATGTGTCACCATTACTAATACAGGCTTTACTCTTTTTAAGTAAACCCAGTCCTGCTGTTGTTTCTGCCTTTTCTTAGGTTGTGCTAATTTGTTGCAATGAAATAAAAAAAAGGATTTTTTTTTGGGTGGTGGAGGTTACTTAAAACACTGGAGAAGTGTCAGCTGTTAATGATGGATGGGTGTCCATGACAGGATTAAGATCAATTAAAAACAAGAAGGTTGGGGCAGCAAGTCCTATATAACCCTTCTGCTCTTAACCAACCAATGAAATTAGATTCTGATTCCTGAGGAATGGCTTCATTGTGCTGACTAAACTGCACTGCCAAAGCTTGGGAGGTCAGTCTCTCCTTTATGAGCCACTGCTGCCATCTTCTGACCTTAGTTCAAACGTTACCAGAAAACTATCTGACGAAACTTTTTAAACGTACAAAGATGAAGGATATTTAATCAGATCATGTTTTTCTCACATTTATCCAGATCATCACTTTACTGTTTCATCCTGCAGAACTTGAAAAGCAGCATGTCTACAAGGAGGAGAAGGTTCCTATGGACCAGCATCTCCATGAACAAGAGAATAAATGCAGCCTGGACCATCTGGAACAAGAACCTCCAGTGAGTAAAGAGAAACAAGAGGAATCAGATTCTCCTCTAATTAAAGTGGAGCAAGAGGAATCAGGGCCGCCGCTGATTAAAGAACAAGAGGAATCAGGACCGCCGCTGATTAAAGAACAAGAGGAACCAGGACCGCCGCTGATTAAAGAACAAGAGGAATCAGGGCCGCCGCTGATTAAAGAACAAGAGGAACCAGGACCACCGCTGATTAAAGAACAAGAGGAACCAAACTCTCCTCTGATCAAAGTGGAACAAGAGGAAGACCTGCAGCAGGACACTGAATGTGTGACTCCTAGTTCTAAGGAAAAAAACCAGTGTGAAGCTGATGAAGCCCATAATAATGAAGCCGTCCTCCACTGCTCTCCTGATCCTGAGGCCAGAGATCCAGCTGCAAGTGAGAACCGAGATCCAGGATCCGAGAAAACTGCAGAGCTGAAACCAAAGAAGAGAAATCCTCAAAAAGGAAGTAAAAAGAAACAAATGTCAAAGAATCCATCCACTAAATCCAAACAATCAGTCCAGTGTGGCATTTGTAGCAAATTCCTAAACTCCAAGTCCTACTTGAAGGTTCACTTGAGAAGACACACGGGTGAGAGGCCGTTTGCTTGCACTCGTTGTGATAAAAGGTTTTATCAGATGTGTAATCTGAAACATCATGAAAGAAGCCACACAGGGGAGAAGCTGTATTTCTGCAAAATATGTGGAAAGAGCTTCAGTTATCGCACTCCTTTCAAATTCCACATGAAAATCCACTCTGACGAGAAACCGTACCGCTGTGAAACCTGTGGAAATAGCTTCAGAAGCAGCGATAAGTTATTGATCCATGCGAGGACCCACACCGGAGAGGAGCCATACCCGTGTGACATCTGTGACAAAAGATTCAAGGAGTCATCAAAGTTAAAACGGCACCGGAGGACCCACACAGGAGAGAAGCCATACAGGTGTGACACGTGTGGGAAAAGTTTCACGGCCAACAGCAGTCTGAGGAGCCACATGAGGATCCACACGGGAGAGAGGCCCTATTCCTGTGAGACATGTGGCCTTTGGTTCAGACACAACAGCAACTTGACTGTCCACATGAGAATTCACACAGGAGAGGAACCGTACTCCTGCAGCATATGTGGGAGGACATTTAAAGGTTCATCGCATTTGAACATCCACATGAAAAGCCACAAGCTTGATAAAAGTCCTTAGCCTCATGTGATCTCGGCTCAATGATTCTCTCTGAATATTAGAACTGGAAACATTTTAAAGGTCCAATCCAAAATTATTCATACTTCTTAACCAACAATTTCCTTCTGATTACAAGTATTATTAACATACTGAAACGTCCCAGATACTGTCTGATGAACAGGGAGTGACATGTTATAAATAAACTCAAGGTTTATTTGTAACATGTTACTGTTAACCAAAGTATGTGTTATTTGTTATGACTCTGACTCTCTTTTCATTGTTGTAAGTAGGGGGGGGACGAACCCTGCACAGATCAGAACAGCTATATACACTCACCGCCAATTTATTAGGTACACCTGTCCAGCTACCTTTGTTAACTGCTTAATTTCTAAGCTTAGCCAATCACATGGCGGACAACTCAGTGCATTAAGGCTTATTGGCATGGTCAAGACAATCTCCTGCAGTTCAAAGCGAGCATCAGTATGGGGAAGAAAGGTGATTTGAGTGACTTTGAGCGTGGCATGATTGCTGGTGCCAGAAGGGCTGGTCTGAGTATTTCAGAAACTGCGCTGATCTGCTGGGATTTTCACACGCCTAAACCATCTCTAGGGTTTACAGAGAATGGTCGAAAAAAAAAAAACATCAGTGGTGGCAGTTCTGTGGCGGAAATGCCTTGTTGATGCCAGAGGTCAGAGGAGAATGGCCAGACTGGTTCTGAGCTGATAGAAGGGCAACAGTGGCTCAAATAACCACCCGTTACAACCAGGGTGGGCAGAAGAGCATCTCTGTGCGCACAGTACGTCGAACTTTTGAGGCAGATGGGCTACAGCAGCAGAAGACCACACCGGGTGCCACTCCTTTCAGCTAAGAACGAGGAAACTGAGGCTACAATTTGCACAAGCTCATCGAAATTGGACAATAGAAGATTGGAAAAACGTTGCCTCGGTCTGATGAGTCTCGATTTCTGCTGCGACATTCGGTCAGAAGAATTTGGCGTCTACAACAGGAAATCATGGATCCATCCTGCCTTGTATCAACGGGGTTCAGGCTGGTGGTGGTGGTGTCATGCAGTGTGGGGAATATTTTTCTTGGCACTCTTTGAGCCTCTTGTACCCAATTGAGCATCGTTACAGCGCCACAGCCTACCTGAGTATTGTTGCTGACCATGTCCATCCCTTTACTGACCACAATGTACCCAACTTCTGAGTAGCTACATTCAGCAGGATAATGCGCCACGTATGTCATAAAGCTGGAATCAACTCATACTGGTTTCTTGAACATGAAATTGAGTTCACTGTACTCAAATGGCCTCCACAGTCACCAGATCTCAATCCAAGCAATAGAGCATCTTTGGGATGTGGTGGAGCGGGAGATTCGCATCATGGATGTGCAGCCGACCAAATCTGCGGTAACTGTGTGATGCCATCATGTCATTATGGACCAAACTCCTGAGGAATGCTTCCAGCACCTTGTTGAATCTATGCCACGAAAAATTGAGGCAGTTCTGAAGGCAAAAGGGGTCCAACCCGTTACTAGCATGGGGTACCTAATAAAGTGGCGGTGAGTGTAATATATTGGGTTTAAATATTGTGTTTTATATTTGTCGGATTTCTGACATCAGGACCTGCTAAAGAATTCCTAGTTACTTTCAAGATGTTCTTCAAAGTTCAGACAAGGAATAGGAAATTAACTTTAAGATTAACTGGCTTGAAATAACCTGAATTTTGCTTTCAATTAACAAAATTCTTTCCTTAATATAGTTAACTTTCACATCTTTTCTTATACTTTGTTAAACAAGAATTGGGGCGTGATTACTAATAGATCTTTGTTTTTTTACTGACCTGATCCAATATAATAATTTACTTTCCAGTTAACCCCTTACACCCTAAGGGGGTATAAATAAATTTCTGCCTGACAAAAACACACAAAGTAAATAACTTATAGCCCAAAGCTATTAGATTTTTGCAAAGAAACTTTTGAAATACGTCTGCTAAAGGTAAGATGTCATAGAATGGTTTTCTGGTGTCAGCACCATTGTAGCTTTGACCCTGCCTGAAATATTGGGGACAAAATACAAAATATTTTGCATTTTTTGAACCTCGCCAAAATTTTCTTTTAAATAAACATTGCAAAACACTACCAAAATATTATTTATAGCACAAAAAAGTAGTACAGACTTTCAAATCTAAATGTTGTGTAAAAATATACCAAATTTGGACTCAATCAGATGAATCATATTTATTTAGAATGGTATTAGTGAGAAATTTCTTGGTAGGAGGGCCAGTTTGGCACATTTATCATAAATGTCACCAAACTGTGCAAATATGTTTTCGCGCATCAATACTGGGGGTTTGGTAAAATTACGAGGTCATGTAGCAGCTGGACCCGCCGGTGGGTCCGTAGGGTTCAAGGGGTTAATGTGATAATTTCCTAAACCTGAGAATAAATGTATGTTTTATTGATACTACCTGAAAGATGAAAATATACCCATCAGGCAAACAAATTTGCAACATGGTGTTTCCATTTAACAAAACTGATTATTTTTAAGTCAGGAATTAATTTATGATCATCAGTTTGAGCAGGCCCTATAGTCTCAGACCGACAGCTTTGGTAAGTTTCAGTTCTCTCTGGTCACTCCACGTTTACAGGATCAGGGCCTTTGCTGTCGCCAAGGACGTAGGTTTGATTTCAGCTTTGGTAGGGACACTGTTGGTCTAAAGTGTCATTGGTCTGATGTCATTGGTCTGATGTCATTGGTCTGATGTCATCGGTCTGATGTCATTGGTCCGACACAATGTGTAATGCTGCTTTTTGTTATGCTTGATGTGAACATCAGGGTGCATTTTTTTAAAGAGAAAAATCAGCATTTTTTTGTTACGTTTCTGTAAATTTTATAAGCGCTACACTCTTTTTTTTATAATATAATAAAAACAAAAGGGTAAAAAGCGCTTCACTCACTAGATGCTGCTTATCAATGTTTGAAGCATCAGTGGCTCTGATGAATGTGGAATTGGGACTTTTCTCCATTTTGAAAAGGTTTGCATTAGAACTTAGCAGCGACTAAGACAGAAGGTAAAATACCTGCCTGTTTAACCAAATATAGTCTAAGCATGTCTGCTGTATGTAGAGTTATCCTGTATTTCTTTTGAATTTGTGGAATTGTGCAGATGGAAACAGAGGGTTGTCGTTTTTTTAGCCGATATGCTGATTTTCAAGGGTCTGTAAATAATTGTATTGTATTAACATGTGCGGGGGGGAACTAGAAGAGGAACTGACATTAAGCATTTAAAATATTAACTTCAATATAAAAGTTGCGCATCTGGGCTGTAGTTATTCTGTGTCGATCATTTCATGTATTTTATGGGATCATCCCAAACACTATGTTTTCATAATACATCTGAAGTGTAGATATCATCCAAAACATGGAAATGAACTTGAACCTAACTTGATTTACACACATTGAAGCTGGTCTGTAGACGCTGTATTCAGTGTATTCTACTTCATCAAATCATTACATGTTATATTCTATAAAAGAAATAACACCTGCTATTTATACCTGCGCTGCCTCAAAGGCTCGTCATAAAATGAAAACAGTAATAGCAAAGAAATATTGCTCAAAGGGACACCATCACATTTTATTTTGCTGTCTGCTGTGGCTAAGAACCTGAATAAAATGTATTATACTTTAGAATCAAATATTATTTTCACATGTTAACGTTGGTTACTTACATTTCTCAAGTTCCACAAATCCAAACCTCCTGCTGCTTTATAGAACTGCAATCAGCAGCTTTCAACTGCTGCAGCATATTTAGTTTATTAGCTGGATTAGTTTGGTAGCCTAGCAACAGTTGGAGTAACCGCGGGATTCTAGGGTGAACAAAATGTGAAATTCAGACGCACAGACTAAAAAAAAAAAAAAAAAACAGCCAATCAGGAAGAGAGAAGGCGGAACTTAAGACAGAACAACCAATGAGAGTTGAGTTTAACACCACAACAGTTACATTCGCTGCTAAGTTTAAGGGACAGGAAAGAGCGGGCAGGGACTCAGACGGAGCGGCAGCAGCAGCTACCAGGTAGCTGAGCTGCAACAGGAAAAGAAGCGACGGCTGCAACAACGCTGTATTGTAAATTCTACACATGTTATTCATATCTAATTATTGGTAGGGACAAGTAAGTCAGTCCAAAATGTTGGTAACAAAATGTGAAATTCAGACGCACAGACTAAAAAAAAAAAAAAAAAACAGCCAATCAGGAAGAGAGAAGGCGGAACTTAAGACAGAACAACCAATGAGAGTTGAGTTTAACACCACAACAGTTACATTCGCTGCTAAGTTTAAGGGACAGGAAAGAGCGGGCAGGGACTCAGACGGAGCGGCAGCAGCAGCTACCAGGTAGCTGAGCTGCAACAGGAAAAGAAGCGACGGCTGCAACAACGCTGTATTGTAAATTCTACACATGTTATTCATATCTAATTATTGGTAGGGACAAGTAAGTCAGTCCAAAATGTTGGTAGGGACATGTCCCTATGTTCCCTATGCTACCCTATGCCCATAGCCGTCGCTGAGGAGACTCAAAAACCTGCAAACAGAAAAAACGCCATCAGCTGTTTGACCTTTGACCTCAGCAAGACCCTCAGCAGGAGTTAGCCACAGATCACCTGATGTGAAACTGAAAAAAATAATAAAGCCAGAAACTATCAAGAAAATACTCAGGTTAGCCGACGCTCTGGAAACAAACAAAGAAAAAAAAAACTAAAACCCATCAGAGAATCTTATAAAAACTGGGCATAAAACCCTTAAAGAATTTAAAACCTTAAAGGGTGAAAATATCAAAAAGGTAATACAATTTTTTTACAGACTGATTTTTCACGGCTTGGTTCAATCTGAAAGGCTCTATTATGTTAGGTTCCTTCATTTATCATTGTTCATTAATAAATATGCCTCTTTTCTAGGTTAGTGAGATAGAAGCACATGACCCATCATCAGCCAAGTCCTGGCACAATGACCTTTGTCGCATCTTTTCTCCACTCGCTCTTAACTTCACTGCCTTTTATTTACAATGGGAAATAATGCCAAAAACACAGTCATTTAAATGTTTAAATGTTTTATATTTAGAGCCTGAGACAAAACTATATTACTATATTTTATTTTCTGTTTTTTTTTCTGACGGACTGAGGTAGGAGGTTGCAGGACTGATAACTCACCAAAGCTTTTACAATGGGACTAAGACTTTTCCCTCTATTGAATTTCAAACAGGATGTTGAAAGAAGCAACTAATAATTCTGCTGTAGGTGTTTTTTTTTTTTTTAGAAAACTCATTGTTTTGTCAAGCACAGTGATTGTAAAGAAAACAACATTTGAACAGAGACATGTTTCTATAATTTAATCATTATGATTATTTTTGTCTGGTTTATTATGTTGACCTGATGTAAGTTTCTTTTTCGTGTTTTTTTTTATGTAAATTCCTGGTGGGACTCTGAATGTTTAATAACTTTGCTAATATGATTCATATTGTTCTCATTCTATGCAGATGATATTCAGTCTATTCTTCCTTTAAGCCAGAGTTGCTGTGTTATCAAACCGTGACTGTATGACAACAACAAACACAAATTATTATTCCTCAGAGCAGAATAACAAAAATTATTATTATTATTTATTTTATTTTTTTGTATATTGAGATTTTCAGCTGATCCTTCATGCTGACACCTTTTTACTAGTTTGGATGCAGGGACAGCAGATTCCTACGTTTAAAACTCTATAAACATTTATGCTGTTATTTTATTTTGTCTTGATTAATGTAACCATAGATAGATAGATAGATAGATAGATAGATAGATAGATAGATAGATAGATGAATAGATAGATAGATGAATAGATAGATAGATAGATAGATAGATAGATAGATATAGATAGATAGATAGATAGATAGATAGATAGATAGATAGATAGATAGATAGATAGATAGATAGATAGATAGATAGATAGACCATTATTTCAGTTTTTTCTTTCCATCAGCTACAAGTATAAATAAATATTTAGTCCTTACATTAACATCACTGTGTGATCGAGCTCCAGTCAAATCCTGCAAACGGCCCCATAACTTATTTCAAAATCAGAGGGGATGCATCCTTTCAACTGAAACTAAGTGAACAAAGTATTGCCTCCATCTTTGTTAGATTGTTTTAGGAAAGAGCTAAGGACTCATCTATTCAGACTGGCATTTAACTAGTTGGTGCTGTATCACATTAGACATTTGCAGTTTGATATTTTCTTTAATGTGTTTATATCTTTAAAAGGTTGCATATGAATAAAGTTGACTTTGACGTGAGTTTTAAAATATTTCCAAGGGAATAAAAGCTCCTTCATCTATGGGAAACCTCCAGAAGGTTGAAATGAGAAGAACTTTCCTCCTTTTGACACAAAAATGTAATAATATGAGGAAGCAAATGAGTCTATCTATTCAATTCAACCCTCGCCACTTAGCCCCCACCTTCTGCTGTGTGTTTCTAAAACCAGCTGAATAGAGCGGACGACAAAGACAAGAACCTGCAGAGAGTTTTGCATCAGGCCATCAAATAGCGTTCCCCTGCTTAACATGGGGGGAAGGATCTGATGTGCGGTGTCAATATCATCAGGCTGCATTACACCTCTACTCATGGGTGGGAAGTTTTTTAACAGGGCGTTCAGATCTGGTGAGTGAATGAAATCAATAACTGTGGATGTCTAATTCTGAAATCCTGTGTGTTTGGGTTTGTTATAGATACTGCAACATCCATCCATCCATCCAGATTTCTCCCTTTCTCCATATAGGCTTTATCATTTGATCCTTCACCGCTCTCCGTGGTTCTCCTGTGGAAGGCAAGCACAGAGGCGACTTTGTTACGCGCCTTTAAGCGAGCATCGCGGCGTTTCCTGTTGCTTGTGCAGTGAATCGTGCGGCCTGGCGCTTGTGTGTGGAGATGCAGGGGAAACCGTATCCTGATGGGGAAGCGCAGCTCGACGTAACACCGGTATTTCCATCTGGAAGAAAAGCTGTTTTTGCTGCTGGAGTCCTCCTCACTCTCCATCTCTCTGTGTGTGCTGTCACGTTAACACCCACCAGAGGAAATCTCACCTCACCTACCCAACCGACAGACGGAATCTCACTATGCATCAGCCATTCTCATCCTCCTCTCTTCACATGACAAGGCACTACATCTTAATGAAAAAGTTTAATTATGCTTAATCTGAGTAACACAGCAACGGAGTGTACGGCAATGGTAACTGTGTTTATAGTTACATTCAAAAGTAATTTAATAATTAGATTACTTCTTTACTAAAAGTAACTAGCGAGCATTAGCCGCTTTCCCACCCCATCACTGCTGAAAGTGGGACTGACTAATCAGCTTCTTTTTCAGAGACTCTGGTCCAAAGACTATAACTTGTTGTTTCTGCATTCAGAAGCAGAAAGTTAAGAGTCATCCAGGTTTTATGACTTCAAGACATGCCTGTAATCTATGTAATGGGTTAGCTTCATCTGGATTTATAGGACAGATATAGCTGGGTATCATCAGCATAACAGTGAAAATTAATCCCATGCTGTCTAATAACTCTCCCAATTGGGAGCATGTATAAAAGTAAAGAGAATTGGTCCATAGCACTGATTCCTGTGGTACTCCACAGGTAACAGCATTGGGCGTGAGGAAGATCTATCATTAACATGAACAAACTGAATTAGATCAGATAGAGCAAGATTTAAACCAGTCTAGAAGAGTAGAAATAATTCCTACAGAATATTTAAGTCTTTCTAAAAGAATATTATGTATCAACTGTATCAAATGCAGCACTGAGATCCAACAGGAATGAGCACAGATACAAGTCCATTATCTGGGGCCATGAGAATATCATTAGTGACTTTCACCAGAGCTGTTTCAGTGCTATGATGAGATCTAAAGCCAGACTGAAACTCTTCAAAAAGTTCATTATGGTGTAAGTGATCGCAGAAACTTGTTTGGCAACTACTTTCTCGAAATTTTAGATAAGAAAGGAAGATTGGATATAGGTCTATAATTGACGAAGTCATCTGGGTGAAGAGACGGTTTCTTAAGCAGAGGTTTAATTACACAGCAACCTTAAAAGCTTTAGGTTCAGGCACATATCCCTGTAACAGAGATAGATTAATCACATCTAAAATGGAGGAGGAGATCCAAGGGAATACCTCCTTAAATAACCTGGTTGGAACTGGATCTAACATACAAGTTTGAAGGCTTAGATGAAGGCAATAATTTTGCTGACTCAGAAAGTTTAACTGGATCAAAGCAGTCTAAAACCGGTTCAGATTCCATGACTACCTCAGATGCTGCCCCACCCTCCAGAGATAAATTAGAGGGAGTGCTAATGATCTTATTTTAATAAGATCAATCTTATTTATACAAGATCCCATAAAGAGCAGGTGGAATTGACGCTTCAACTAAGCTATGGCTCTGGGTGAGTTTGGCAACTGGATTAAAAAGATATCTAGGATTATTCTTATTCTCCTCTATTAATAAGGAGAAATTTGCTGCTCTTGCTTTACAAAAGGGTCCTCTTATACAGCAGTAAACTATTTTCCAGAAAAGGTAGGATTCCCGTAAGGCCTGTGGAGCGATATTTTCTCTCCAGTTGCACTCACAAGGTTACCAGGGTTACCAGTGGATTGCCAAAGGGGTCCATGCTGGGACCATTTCTCTTCACTATATAAGTGCCCTCAATTGGCAGAATGTTTAGACCACATGGGATCGCATTTGCTAGCAGTCATGCTGAATGATACTCAGCTATAGTCAGCTTTGCCTGCGCTGTCGACAGATGCCTTTCAGTATCTCTGATTCTTTCTGCCAATGTCTGTTTCTGTCTCCTTGAACCCCAGTCGGCTTCAGAAGATGGCCGCTCACACTGAGCCTGGTTCTGCTGGAGGTTTCTTCCTCACTGTTAAAAGGGAGTTTTCCCTCTCCACTGTGTAGCTACACTACATTCATGCTTTAGTGTGAGGGATTGCCTTGAGATGACATGTGGTTGTGAACTGGTGCTATAGAAATAGAAACTGGATTTAATTATTCTACATGAATGGATCACAGCTGAATTGTTTTTCTCTTCAGTGATCATTCTGCTGCCCTCTAGTGGCTAACAATTTATCACAGTGTTCAAATCTGGTGAGTGAATGAAATCAATAACTGTGGATGTCTAATTCTGAAATCCTGTGTGTTTGGGTTGTTTATAGATACTGCAACATCCATCCATCCATCCATCCATATTTCTCTACACTTTTCTCTTATAGGCTAACATTTTGGATCCTTCTAAGCTTCTCCGTGTAGTTCCCAGCCGGCAGGGAAGCTGCGTTACGCGACCTTTAGCCCGAGCATGCAGCTAAGTTTTCCTGTTGTTTGTGCAGTGAATGGTGCAGCCTGCGCTGTGGAGATGCAGGGGAAACCACTGTATCTGATGGGAAAACGCAGCAGTTCGACGTAACAGACCGGTATTTCCATCTAGAAAACGCTGTTTTGCTGCTGGAGTCCCTCCTCACTCTCCATCTCTCTGTGTGTGCTGAACGTTAACACCCACCAGCTGAAACACCCACCAGGATGAGCACAGATACAGAGTCCATTCATCTGAGGCCATGAGAATATCTATTCTTCATCCTCACCAGAGCTGTTTCAGTGACTACGATGAGCTCTAAAGCCAGACTGAAACTCTTCAAAAAGTTCATTATGAGTAATGTTTGCCAAACTTGTTTGGCAACTACTTTCTCAATGGTAATTTTAGTTAAGAAAGGAAGAGATTGGATATCATTTAATAATTAGGACCAAAGTCATCTGGGTCAAGAGACGGTTTTCTTAAGCAGAGGTTTAATTACAGCAACCTTAATTTAGCGACCAGGTACATTTCAGAGACTTGGTCCAGATAGATCTAATAACATCGTAAAATGTCTGCATTCAGCTAGCAGAAAGTAAAGAGTCATTCAGGTTTCCATGACTTCAAGACATGCCTGAAATCTATGATCCATGGGTTTGTTCACCACACGGCTGGATATAGCTGGGCATCACCAGCGTACATGGGTCAGTGAGCCCAACCCATTTCTCATCTTCAGAGGGTTCAAAATGCTGGCCGGGGAGTACTTTTAACAGGTAAAAGAGAATTGGTCCTTAGCACCATCCCCTGTTTTATCTTCCTTACCACAGGTAACCAGTTGAGCATTTTAAGATTACCATTTTAAAACAAACTTTTATTTTGACCAGATAGATAAGATTTAAACCCTTGCTCCTTGCTTATCTGCCCTGAACTGTTGCATTCTTATACACCTTTCGTTCCTGAATCATTATGAGTCAACTGTATCTGATGCAGCACTAAGATCCAACAGGCACGCTCCACGAGCAGAGATACAAGTCCTTTTTCTGTGGCAGCTCCTAAGCTGTGGAATGATCACCCTCTGAGCCATGTTTCAGTGCCTATGAGCTCTAAAGCCAGACTTTAAGTCCCTTCTTAAGACTCATCTTTTTTTCGGAAGCTTTTGGCGAAACTTGTTTGAGAGCAACTACTTTCTTTTATTCTTTTTGAAAACTAAAGTGTATTGGATACACTCGTTAATTTCTCTATTTTATAATTTATATTGTATTTTATGATGGTGTATTGCACTTTGGTCCTGTTCGCTGCATAAAGTACTTCATAAATAAAGTTGCATGGTATGTGTCGGTAACACACAAATATAAATGGTACTTTTGGGTAGATCAACAGGGAATAACTCCTTAAATAACCTGGCAAACTGGAAAGCTGTAGTTAATGCGTATAAGTTGAAAAGGCTTTATGATGAAGACAATAGCTGTGCTAACTCTGAAAGTTCATCTGGATCAAAGCAGTCTAAAACCGGTTCAGATTCCATGACTACCTCAGATGCTGCCCCACCCTCCAGAGATAAGCCACTCGCAGTGCTAATGATCTTATTGATACAAAATCCCATAAAATCATTACTTCTAAGAGCAGGTGGGATGGACGGTTCAACTAAGCTATGGCTCTGGGACTGAGTTTGGCAACTGTATTAAAAAGAAATCTAGGATTATTCTTGTTCTCCTCTATTAATGAAAATCAGACGGGGGGCTTGGTTTACCAATATTCAAACATTATTACTGGGCTGCCAACGTCAGGGCTCTGATGTTTTGGCGGCAGGGGTATCCAGACAGTTTGGCTCCTGAGTCCCCCTCATGGTTGAGAATGGAAGCCACAACCGTAGTTCAGTCTTCCCTGCCTGCTTTGCTGTTCTCGAAGATAGAGTCATCCGGTATAATAAAAAGTCAAACTTTTGTTATTAAAAATTCTGTTAGAATCCTGAATCAGGTGAGAGGAGTTCTGAGCCTGCCAGCAATATGTGCACAAACGCCAATCTGTGGAAATCACTCCTTTATACCTCCGACAATAGATAAAACCCTTCAAATGTGGAAGGAGAAGGGTCTCCCCTCTATTAGGCATCTTTATATAAATGGACGCTTTGCATCCTTTGATGAACTAAGAGTGAAATACAATTTGCCCCACTCACAATATTTCCGTTATCTGCAAATTAGAGACTACATTCGTTCCAAAATCACCAACTTCCAAACTCTCCCCAAAGAGCATGCATTTTTTGACGTTATGAATAGCCCTTCTGACTCCAAGCATCTTATCTCTACTTTTGTACGTTTGTTTGATGGCTGTATTGAAGTTTGCACAGATAAAAATAAAAAGGCTTGGGATTGTGGAGTTGGGTATTGGGCTGTCAAAAGTTGTGCAAAATAAGAGTTTGGACATGATATCATCCTGCTCCATCAACAGCAGGCATCAGCTAATTCAGTTTAAGGTTGTTCATCGCCTTCATTATTCTAAACTTAAGTTGCATAAGATTTACCCCTTGGTTTCACCAATGTGTGACAGATGTAAAGTGGCTGAGGGTACATTGTCTCAATGTTTTTTGGTTTTGCACACAACTGACAGGATTCTGGGACAAGCTGTTTGACTGGTTCTCCAGGGCTTATAAAACAACCTTGCAACCAGATGCTGAACTCGCCCTCCTTGGATGCTCACAGTCCACAGCAAATATACCCACAGCAATGCGACAATCCCTGATGCTGGGGACTATTGTTGCTAAAAGGCTCATCCTGATGGACTGGAAATCAACCTCTCCTCCCTCCTTTCAGAGATGGCTGATTGATATGACCTCTGTCATACAAATGGAGAAACTCCGGTTTACGAGAGCTAATTCACTTGAAAAGTTCTCAGCTATTTGGGA